>JAQZBX010079971.1:0-13893 GCA_029593785.1 Cabassous unicinctus
TGTATAAAAGACGGTCTTGCCAAGTTTTAAAAAATGATTTGGAATTCAATTTCCTCCTTGAAGTGTGGGCATAGTTCCCCTGTAAGGAGTTATGCCCCTTTATTTTTCTCTTTACTACAAGTTATGCATGTTTATGCATGAATGATATCTGTTGTTAAAAACTTGATGAAGTGAAAGAGGGTGGTGTGAGTCAAACAGGAAATTTTGTAATTACCTATTTCTCTAAACTGATCCTTTTTTTTTTTTCTTCATTGGTGAATTCTATAATCACATGTGTAGAGAATGGATGTCAGTACATTCTGCTTGATGGACTAGGTCCATTTTTTATGAACCATTCCTCTCCTCCATGATAACCTGTGAATAGGTGACTACATCTTTGTTAACCAATGGACCTTACTGGTGACTTTTCTCTCTTGTGTGGGAAGAGATTTTCACAAGTGATAAGAGAAAATTTGAATTTGGAAGCTGTTTATTCTGAGTTCCAGTGTTTTGTGTATCTGTGGATTCTGTTTTTTTCTTTTATTGTAAGATTGATTTGATTTTATTTCCTCTTCTTTTTTAAAAATTACAATATATCCTAAGAACACATAGATATATGGATACCTACATCACAATTCCCTGCACTGGAGAATGACATGAAGATCCCCAGAAAATCAGGAAAGGCTTTCTTGAAACAACACATGGAGCTTCCTAATCATTCAGTAAACAATCATGATGTCATGTAAAATGATTTCCTATGAATTATTGATTTAAATTTGTGATTATTTAAAAATGAAGGAATCACTGAGAAGATTTTTGTTTCCTCTGATTATTTTTCTCCAAGTTAGAGTAGTTTAACATTATTTCATCAACAATTAGGAAGAAAATGCATTCCCAAATTTATTTGAAAAAGGCATTCCACACAGACTCATATCAATGAAGCCTCTTAATTTTAAAGAATATACTATTTAAAAGGGCTAAAAATTTCATTTTCAATTAGCATTGACACTGTGTGTGAAAAAATTATTTATTTCTAAGTAAAGCTTTATTAGTAGATGATAATAGATATTTAACCATTCTTTTAAAATTGTATTTTACCAAGTATTTTAATTTTTTTTGTTTTCAAATTCAAAAATTTGGATATGAGAGACTATCATCCTAATCTGAGTTATATCAAGTTTTCACCTCCAAACTGCCCCTTCCATGTTTCTGTAAATACACTTTTATTAACAGAATCTGTAAAATAACAAAACATTTATGCACTCAATCATCATACTCATAAAACATTCTTCAAGCATCAAATGACACTGTGATAGAATATTTCTTACATCATGAAAAAATATCATGATAATATTCCCCCTTAGCCACAAACATACTGCAGGTTCAAATCTATTTTCCAAGCTCTGCCTTCAACATGTCTTGAAAGCTGGGTGTATATGGTGTGTCTGTTTTAAAGACTCCTGTGTTTTAATTTTTTTTCACATTGTCAATATGTCATAAAGCAGGTATTTATATATGGATACTTGCATCACAATCTCTCTGCACTCAAAAACAGCCCAATGATGCCCACAATATCAGGAAAGGTTTCCTTGAAACAAAATCCAGAGCCTTCTAAACATTCAGTAAACAATCATGAAATCATGGAAAATGATCTCCTCTGAATTTTCGATTTACACACACTAATTTTAAAATAAACATTTTGTTTCAATCTAATATCCATTTCAGTTCATAATTTTAAAATTATGCCCTTTTCAACAACTTTACAAAAGCCATTCATTGTTCACTTTGACCACATGATGTAGTATGGGATCACATTTCAATAAAACTGATAGATAAACAAAAAAGTTGATTAATTAGAGTCAGACAAACACCTATGTATGTCAGTGTTAACAAATGGATTGAGAAGTGAATAATTTCTCCTCTTTCTTCAGGTTTTTCTTTATTTACTGTAATTATTACAGAACTATTGTAAATGTTTAATAATGACTGAAGAGATAAATGAACCCCACCGTGAATATAACAAGAACCAGGAATGTAAACATTGGATAAAAGATATTGGTTTAATATGTCTCAATAAAACATATTTTTTTAAAAATCGTGGGGATGTCAAGAATTGTACACACAAGTTGAGCCATGGATAATAGTTATTAGTAGTGCTTCAGAAATGCTTTGACCAATTTTTAAAAATTAATCACAAATCAAGTTTCTGCTGGAGATGTGTGTATGGGACCACTATAAGCTGTTAGGCTCCTTTATTTTCTAAACACGTTATTTCTGGTCTAGACTTCAAGTATATGTACGTTCATTTATGACTGATATTCATCACTAAAAATATATATTAAGAGAAACAGGGTGGTGAGAGACAATTATGAAACTTGGGATTTTCCTATTTCTCTGAAGTGGTCTTCCTTTTGTGTTTCTTTATTGTTGGAGTCTATAATCAAGCATGCATAGAATGGAGGGTGGTACACTCTCCTTGAGGGATTAGGTCCTTGACTTTTATGAACCATTTCTCTCTCCCATGATACATGTAATCATTTGAGTCAATCTTTGTCACCTTGTGGACCTTACAATTTGCCTTTTTGCTTTTTGTTGTTGGCAAGGTCCTTCATATGTCTTATGAGAATTTTGGAGACTGGGAGCTATTTGTTGTCTGAGTTCCTGGGATTTCATTTGTGCATATGTGGATTTTGTTTCCTAGTGAGAATGAGTTTGATTTTGTTTCCAATACTTTCCCAAAAATTTCAATATGTCATAAGAGCAGGTATTTATGTATGTATACCTACATCACAATGTCTCTGCTGTCGAGATGAGCCCAATGATGTCCAGAAAATCAGAAATGGTTTCCTTGAAACAATATCTGGGCGATCTAAACATTCAGTAAACATTCATGAAATTATGGAAAAACACCTATGTATGTCACTGTCAACAAATGGATTGAGAGATGAATAATTTTTTCTTTATTCTTCTGGTATTTCTTTATTTATTATAGTTATTATACAGCTATAGAAAAGGTTTAATAATGATTGTAGAGATGAATGCACACCACTGTGAACATTCGAAGGACCAGGGTTTGTACACATTGGATAAAAAATATATTGGTTTAAAATGTTTCAATAAAGCTGATTTGTTTTAAAAATCGTGGGGCTGTCAGGAATTGTACACACAAGCAGAGCCATGGGCAATGCATATTAGTCATTCTCCAGATATGCTCTGAGTTATTTTTAAAAATGAATCACAACTCAAGTTTCTGCTTGAGATGTGTGTATGGGACCACTGTAAGCTGTTATATCCTTTATTTTCTAAAGTCATGATTTCTGCTCAAGACTTCAAGTTTATGTATGTTCATGTGTGATTGATATAGATTGCTAAAAATATATATTAAGAGAACGAAGGTGGTTAGAGACAAATATGAAGTTTTGGAATTACCTATTTCCCTAAAAGGTCTTTCTTTTGTGTTTCTTCATTGTTTGAAACTTAATCACGTGTGTTAATAATGGAGAGCATATACTCTGCTGGATGGATTTGGTCCTTGAATTTTATCGACCCTTCCTCTCCCCCATGATATTTTGAAAATATTTGAGCCTCATTTTATCACCTTCTGGAACCTACAATGCCTTTTTATCATCTGGGTCTTCACAAGGTCCATCCTAAGCCATAGGAGAAATTTGGAGGCTGGGAGACATTTGTACTCTGACTTCATGGGTTTTCATTTGTGTATATGTGGATTCTGTTGCTTTGAAAGAATTAGTTTGATTTTATTTCCAATACTTTCTAAAATATTACAATATGTCATGAGCCTGTATTTCTATATGGATACTTGCATCCCAATCACTCTGTGCCCAAGAACAGCCGAATTATGTACAGAAATCAGGAATGGTTTCCTTGGAACTAAATCCAGAGTCTTCTAAACATTCAGTAAACAATCGTGAATTCATGGAAATTAATCTCCTCTGAATTATCAATTTACCTAAACTCCCTTTTAAAATTTACATTTTCTTTCAATCTAATATCCGTTTCAGTTCATAATTATAAAATAATGACGTTTTCAACAGCTTTAAAAAGCCGTTCATTGTTCACTTTTTCCACATAATGTAATATGTGATCGCATATCAAGAAAACTGATAGATAAACAAAAAAAGGTGTTCAAAGACAGCCATAAAAACACCCATTTATGTTAGTGTCAACAAATGTTTTGAGAGGTGTATAATTTCTTCTTTATTCTTCTGGCTTTTTTAATATTATAATTATTATAGAGCTATTGAAAAGATATACTAATGATTGAAGAGATGAATGCACACTACTGTGAATTCACCATGTACCAGGGAATGTACACATTGGATAAAGAAGGAAATGATTTAATATGACTCAATAAAACAGATTTATTTTAAAAATCTTGATGATGTCAGAAATTGTACACACAAATGGAGCCAAGGATAATTGTAAATAGTCGTGTCCCAGAAATGCTTTGGACAATTTAAATTTTTAAAAATCACAATTCAAGTTTCTGAGGGAGATGATACCACTGTAGGGTGTGATGCCCTTTTTTTTCTAAGGTTGTGATTTCTTCTCTAGACGTCATTCTTGTGTATTTTCATGTATGATTGATATGCATAACTAAATATATATATAAAGAGAAAGGGTGAAGTGAGACAAATATGAAGTTTGAAATTACCTATTTCTCTAAAGTGGTCTCCATTTTGTGTTTCTTCCTTGTTGGAGTTTATAGTCACACGTGCATTGAATGGAGGGTGGAACACTGTGCTTGATGGATTAGGTCTTTGACTTTTATGAACCATTCCTCTCCCCCATGGTATCTTGTAATGATTTGAGTCACTCTTTTTCACCTTGTGGAACCTTAAAGTCCATTTTTATCTTCTGGGTGTTGACAAAAATCCTTCAAAACCATAGGAGAATTTTGGAGGCTGGGCAGTATTTGTATTCTGAGTTCCTGGAGTTTAATTTGTGTATATTTGGATTCTTTTTCTTTGTAAGAATGAGTTTCATTTTACTTCCAAAACTTCTAAAAAATTACAATATAACATAACACCGGGTATTTATATATGTATACTGGTATCAAAATCGCTATGCACTCAAGAACAGCACATTGATGTCCAGAAAATCAGAAATGGTTTCCTTGAAACAAAATCCAGAGCCTTCTAAACATTCTGTAAACAATCATGAAATCATGGAAAAAGATCTCCAAATAATTATCGATTTACCTACACTTCTTTTTACATTTAACATTTTCTTTCAATCTAACATTCGTTTCAGGTCATGATTTTCAATGAAACACCATTTCAAAAACTTTAAAAAAGCCATTTATTGTTTACATTGTTCACATGATGAAGCATGGGATGATGTATCAATAAATCAAATAGATAAACGAAAGAAGTTGTTCAAGGACAGCCTGTAAAAAACCTATGTATGCCCGGGTAAACAAATGGAATGAATGGTGCATAATTTTATATTTATTCTTCTGGGATTTCTTTATTTATTATAATTATTACAGAGCTATTGAAAACATTTAACAATGGTTATAGAGATGAATTCACACCACTGTGAATATACTAAGAACCAGGGAATGTACTCTTTGGATAAAAAAGATATGGTTTTAATATGTCTCAATAAAACAGATTTGTTTTTAAAATCGTGGGGATGTCAGGAATTGTACGCCCAATGTGAGCCATGGATAATAGTTATTAGTCATGTTCAGAAATGCTCTGGCTAATTTTCAAAAATGAATCACAATTCAAGTTTCTGCTGGAAATGGGACAATTATAAGATGTTATTGCCCTTCATTTTCTAAGGTCTTGATTTCTGCTCTGGACTTCACGTTTATGTATGTTCATGTATGACTGATATGTATCACTAAAAATATATATTAAGAGAAAGAGGGTGGTGAGAGACAAATATGAAGCTTTGGAAATACCCTTTTCTCTAAAGATGTCTTCCTTTTTTTTCTTTATTGTTGGAAGGTATAATCACGTTTGAATATCATGGATGGCCTTACACTCTGCTTGATGGATTAGGTCCTTGACTTTCATGAAGCATTCTTCTTTCTCATGATATCTTGCAAATATTTGTTTCACTCTTTTTAACCTTGAAGACACTTCTTGTCCCGGTTACTCTTCTCAGTGTTGACAAGCTAGTTCATAAGCCATAGGAGAAATTTTGAGCCTGGGATCTATATGTAATCTGAATTCCTGTGCTTTCATTTATGTATATGTGGATACAGTTTCTTTGTAAAAATGAGTTTGATTTTATTCTCAATACTTTAAAAAAAATGAAAATATATCATAAGAGCAGGTATTTATATATGTATTCCTCCATCACAATCTCTCTACACTTGAGAACAGCTCAATTATGTCCAGAAATTCTGGAATGGTTATATTGAAACAAAGTCCTGTGCCTTCTAAACATTCGGTAAACAATGGTGAAATCATGGGAAAAGATCTCTGAATTATCGACTTACCTACACTGCCTTTTAAAATTAACATTTTCTTTCCATTTAATATTCATTTCATAACATATTTTCAAAATAAATACTTTTTCAACAGGTTTAAAAAGGCCATTCATTGTTCACTTTGCCCACATGATATAGTATGTAATCAAATATCAATGAAACTTATAAATAAACAAAAAAGTTGTTCATGCTCAGCCTGAAAACACCTATTTATGTCAGTGTCAACAAATGGATGGAGAGGTGAATAATATCTTCTGTATTCTACTGGTATATCTTTATTTATTATAATTATTATAGAACTATTGAAAAAGGATAATAATGTTTTTACAGATGAATACACAGCACTGTGAATATATCAAGGACCAGGGAATGTACACATTGGATAAAAAAGATATTGATTTAATATGTCTCAATAAAACAGATTTGTTTTTAAAATCGTGGGGATGTCAGGAATTATACACCCAAGCTGAGCCATGGATAATAGTTATTATTCGTGTTTCAGAAATGCACTGGCCAATTTTTAAAAATGAATCTCATTTCAAGTTTTTGCTGTTATGCCCATTTATTTTCTAAGGTCATGATAACTGGTATAGAATTCAAGTATATGGACATTCACATATGATTGATATGGGTCACAAAAATATATATATTAAGAGAAAGATCATGGTGAGAGGCAAATAGGAAGTTTTGGAATTCCCTATTTCTCTAAAGTGGTCTTCCTTTTGTTTTCCTGCATTGTTGGAGGCTATAATAACACATGCATATAATGGAGGGCGGTTACACTCTGCTTAATGGGTTAGGTCCTTGAGTTTTATGAACCATTACTCTCCCCCATGATATCCTGTAAACAGTTGACTCACTCTTTGTCACCTTGTGAACCTAAAGTCCCTTTTTCTCTTCTGGGTGTTGGCAAGGTCCTTCATAAGCCATGGGAAAAATTTGGAATTTGGGAGTTATATTTATTCTGAATTCCTGGGTTTTCATTTGCGTATATGTCAGTTCTTTTTCTTTGGAAGAATGAGTTTGGTTTTATTTCAAATACTTTCTGAAAAATTACAATATGTCATAAGTGTAGGTATTTATATAGGGATACCTGCATCACTATCTCTCTGCACTCGAGAACAGCCCAATGAAGTCCAGGAAATCAATAATGGTTTCCTTGAAACAAAATCCAGAGCCTTATAAACATTCAGTAAACAATCGTGAAATCTTGGAAAAAGATCTCCTCTGAATTATCGATTTAAAATTGTGATTATTTAAAAATGGATTATCACTGAGAAGCATGTCTTGTCCTCCCATTATTATTCACCAAGTTATTGTAGTTTAATATTATTTCAATAACTATTAGGAAGAAAATGTACTGCAAAGGTTTATGTAAAATACATGATATATGAACTCTTGTCTTTGAAGTCTCTTATTTTTAAAGAGTTTACTATTTATAAGGGCTAAACCTTTCATTTCCAATTAGCGTTGACAGGGTATGCTGAAAAATTCTTTCTGTCTAAGTAAAGATTTATTTGTAGACCAAAATAGATAATTAACCATTTTTTTAAAATCTGTATTTTAATGAGGACTTAATTTTTTTTCTTAATTTTAAATACACCAAATTGTGTATGAAAGAATATCGTCGTCCTAATCTGAATTAAACCTAATTTTCACCTCCAATTGGCCACGTTCTTCTTTTTCACAACATATGCTTCTTAACAGAATCTGTAAACTAAAAAAGAAACATTTATGTGGGTGGGCAGAATGCTCAAACCACTTTCCTGTGGCATCACACCACATGTGATGGAATATTTCTAACAGATCATCATAAAATTTCATAGCATTGTTTCCCCAGTCATTGACCATAGTTTATGTTTAAAACACACTTTCATACAGTGACTTCAACATGTCTGGATAGTTGGTTGTACATGGTGTGTATTTAAGACTCTTGTGTTTTAAATTTTTCCAAATAGTCCTGAATTGGCTAGAGGATTTCTTCTTTCACTTCGAATTTTCTACCAGAACTCTACCACACTGCAAAACATAATTATAGCTTTGTTTCTTTCTTCCAAGATTCCATTATTCTCCTCTTTCTTTTGTTTTTTAGTAGTGCCTTTGCTCCTTCTCCTGTCTTTTCCAAATACCCCATTCTCCATGCCCCAAAGCTCCAATAATTAGTCTGCAGAATTGTTTGTGCTGCACCCAGCTAAGATCCCTGCTTTGGAGGTGCACAAATCAGACAATCCAGGCCTTTTTCTAGGAAAAGTCTCGTGGCTATTTTTACTGGGTCAGCAATAGCAGCATGACCATGATTTTAGTGTGCCAGTCTCCACCCCTGGGAGCCCTTTTGGAATCCAGTGCAAAAGTTAGATTTCATGTTACTTGAAAATTTATACATTGCCCTAAGTTGGGAAGTATCTGGTGTCTGGTGACTTTTGATGATATTGACTCTTCATTGAGGTGGCAGTACTTTCTCATTGTATCCTAATTTCTTCCTATGCCCTGGATTCCATTGATCTGAGGATCACTGGATGGAAATACGATGGTTTTCCTAGAGATCTTGTTATGTGTGTTAATTTAGGCCAATGAGGTGTGTGCAATTTCCAAAGAGGAAATTTTTTACTCCAAAAGAATGAATGCCTCAATGGAAATTGCACGATAAGACAAAAATTTATTTCACTCCTAGAGATTATAACATCTAAGTATTTTACGATGAATATAATAATTAGAATTTTTTAAATAATTTATTTCCCTTACATCAGATTAATTATTTTCCTTTATATGTGTTTGTACCATATTATCACTTTCTTTTCATTGATTATATTAAATCTAACCTAACGTACACTCCCATTTAAAATTAACACTCACTTTCAATCTAATATCCATTTCAGTTCATAATTTTATAACAAAGACATTTTCAACAACTTTAAAACAGCCATTCCTTGTTCACTTTGTCCACATGATGTAGGATGGGATTGCAAATCAATAAAAGTGAGAGATAAAACAAAAAACATGTTCAATGACAGCCAGAAAAACACCTATGCATGACAGTGTCAACAAGTGGATTGAGAGGTGAAAATTTTCTTATTCATTCTTCTGGTTTCTCTTTATTTATTATTCTTATTATAAATCTATTGAAAAGGCTTAATAATGATTGAAGAGATGAATGCACAGCTCTGTGAATATATCAAGGACCAGATATGTTCATATTGGATAAATAGTATAATGGTTTAATATGTCACAATAAAACAAATTTGTTTTAAAAATCGTGGGATGTCAGGAATTGTACAGCCATGCGGAGCCAAGGATAATAGTTATTAGTCATGATTCAAAGATGCTCTGGCCAATTTTAAAAATGAATCACAATTCATGTTTCTGGTGGAGATGTGCGTATGGGACCACTGTAAATTGTTATGCCCATTTATTTTCTATGGTTGTGATTTCTGCTCCAGAAAAAAGTTTATGTATGTTTATGCATGATTGATATGCATCACTAAAATATATATTAAGAGAAAGAGGGTGGTGAGAGAAAAAAATGAAACTTTGGAATTGCCTACTTCTCTAAAGTGTTCTTCGTTTTCCTTTTCTTCATTTTTGGAAGCTACAATCACGCAAGTATAGAATATAGGGCGGTACACTCCTCTTGATGGTTTAGGTCCTTGAATTTTATGAACCATTCCTCTCTCCCATGATGTCTTGTAAAGAATTGAGTCACTCTTTTTCACCTTGTGGACCCTAAAAGTACCTCTTTCTTTTCTGGATGTTGGCAAGTTCCTTCTTATGCCATAGCAGAAATTTAGAGACAGGGAGATATTGTATTCTACATTCCTGGGATTTCAATTTTGTATATGTGGATTCTGGTTCTTTGTAAGAATGAGCTTCATTTATTTTGAATACTTTAAAAAAATTACAATATGTCATAAGAACAAGTATTTATATATGGATACATGCATCCCAACCTCTCTGCACTCATGAAGAGCCCAATGATGCCCAGAAAATCAGGAATGGTTTCCTTTAAACAAAATCTGGAGCCTTCTAAACATTCAGTAAACACTCATGAAATCATGGGAAAATATCTCCTCAGAATTATCGGTTTACCTACACTCCCTTTTAAAATTAACATTTTCTTTTGATCTAATTTCCTTTGCGATTCATAATTTTTAAATAAAGACATTTTCAACAGCTTTAAAATAGCCATTCATTGTTCACATTGTCCACATGATTTAGTATGGGATCACATATCAGTAAAACTGATAGACATACAAAAAATTTTGTTCTAGGACAGCCAGAAAAACACCTATGCATGTCAGTGTCAACAAATGGATTGAGAGGTGAATACTTTCTCATTTATTCTTCTGGTTATTCGTTATTTATTATAATTATTATTGAGGTCTTGAAAAGATTTAATAATGATTGAAGAGATGAATGCACAGCACTGTGAATTTACCAAGGCCAACGGAACGAACACATTGGCTAAAAAATATATTGGTTTAATATGTCCCAATGAAACAGATTTGTTTTAAAATCATGTGGAAGTCAGGAATTGTACACCCAACTTGAGCGATGGATTTTAGTTTTTAGTCATGTTTCAGAAATGCTCTGACCAATTTAAAAAATAAATCACAATTTAAGTTACTGCTGGAAATGGGACCACTGTAAGGTGTTATGACCCTGTATTTTCTATGGTTTTGTTATCTGCTCTTGACTTCAAGTTTTTATGTATTCACGTATGACTGATATGCAACAGTAAAAATATATATTAAGAGAAAGAGGGTGGTGAGAGACAATTATGAAGCTTTGGAATTACCTATTTCTCTAAAGTGGTCTTCCTTTTTTATTTTCTGTTTGATGGATTAGATCAATGACTTTTATGAGCCATTCCCTTCCTTCATGATATCTTGTTAAATTTTGTGTTACTTTTGTTCACCTTGTGGTCTCTACAAGTCTCTTTTTCTCTTCTGGGTGTTGGCAAGTTTCTTCCTAAGCCAATGGAGAAACTTGGGTGCTGGGAGCTATTTGTACTCTGAGTCCCTGGATTTTCATTTCTGTATATGAGAATTCTCTTTCTTTGTAATAATATGTTTGAATTTATTTCCAATACTTTCTTAAAAATTACAATATGTAATAAGAGCATATATATATATATATATATATATATATGCACACCTGCATCACAATTTCTCTGCACTCGAGAATAGCCTTATGATGTATAGGAAATCAGGAATGATTTCCTTAAAAAAAGTTCAGTGCCTTCTAAACATTCAGTAAACTGTCATGATATCGAGGAAATAGATGTTCTCAGAATATCAATTTACCTACACTCCCTTTTAAAATTAATATTTTTACAATCTAATAAGTTTTCAGTTCATAATTTTAAAATAAAGCCCCTTACAATAGTTTTTAAAAAGTCATTCATTGTTGTCTTTGTCCACATGATGTAGTATGGGATCACATATCAATAAATCTGATAGATAAACAGAAAAGTTGTTCAAGGTCTGCCTGAAAAACACCTATGTATGTCAGTGTCAAGAATTGGATCGAGGGGTGAAAAATTTCTTTTTTCTTCTTCTGGTATTTCTTTAAGTATTATAACTATTATAGAGCTATTTAAAATGTTTAATAATGATTGAAGAAATGAATGCACACCACTGTGACTATACCAAGGACTAGGGAATGAACAGATTGGATAAAACATTTATGGAATTAATGTGTCTCAACAAAAGAGGTTTGTTTTAAAAATCATGGGGATTTCAGGAATTGTGCACTCAAGTTGAGTCATGGATAAGATTTATTATTCGTGTTTCAGAAATGCTGTCACCAATTTTTAAATATGAATCAAAATTCAAGTTTCTGCTGGCAATGGTACCATTGTATAGTTTTATGCCCATGTATTTCCTAAGGTTGTGATTTCAACCCTAGACTTCAAGATTATGTATGTTATTGTATGATTGACATGCATCACTAAAAGTATATATTAAATAAAGAGGGTGCTTAGAGACAAATATGAAGCTTTGGAATTACCCATTTCTCGAAATTCATCTTCCTTTTGTGTTTCTTCATTGTGGAAGTCTATTTTCATGCATGCATTAAATGGAGGGCCGTACACTGTGCTTGATAGATTAGGTCTTCGACTTTTATGAACCATTCCTCTCCTTAATGATATATTGTAAACATTTGTGTTCCTCTTTTTCATCTTGTGGAAACTACAAGTCCCTTTTTCTCTTCTGGGTGATTGCAAGGTCCTTCATAAACCATAGGAGAAATTTGGAGACTGGAAGCTATTTGTACACTGTGTTCCTGGGTTTTCTTTTGTATATATGTGGATTCTCTTTCTTTGTAAGATGAGTTTAATTTGATTTTCAATACTTTCTAACAAAATACAATATGTCATAAGAATAGGTATTTATATATGGATACCAGCATCACAATCTCTCTGCACTCAGGAACAGCCCAATGATGTCCAGGAAATCAGGATTGGTTTCCTTGAAACAAAATCTGGAGCTTTCTAAACATTCTGTAAACGATTGTGAAATCATGGAAAAAGATCTCCTCTGAATTATCGATTTATATACACTGCCATTTAAAATTATTTTCTATTTTATCTAATATCTCTTTCATTTCATATTTTTAAAATAAAGGTCATTTCAACAGGTTTAAAAAACCATTCATTGTTCAGTTTGTCCACCTGATGTAGTATGGGATCACAAAACAATAAAATGGATAGATAAACAAATTTTTTTTTCAAGGAGTGCCAGAAGACAACTATGTATGTCAGTGTCAACAAATGGATTGAGAGGTGAATAATTTCTTCCTTATTTTCTGTTTTTTCTTTATTTATTATAATTAATATAGAGCTATTGAAAGATTTAATAATGATTGAAGAGATGAATACATACCACTGTGAATATAACAAGGACCCAGGAATGTACACTTTTGTAAAAAATATATTGGTTTAATATGTCTCAATTAAAGAGATTTGTTTTAAAAGTCGTGGGGATTTCAGGAATTGTACACCCAAGTTGAGCCATGCATTCTAGTTATTAGTCGTGTTTCAGAGGTGCTCTGGCCAATTTTAAAAATGAATCACAATTCAAGTTTCTGCTGGAGAGGAAACCACTGTAAGGCGTTATGTCACTTTATTTTCTAAGGTTGTGATTTCTGCTCTAGAATTCAAGTTTATGTATGTTTATGTATGACTGATATACATCACTAAATATTTATAGTAAGAGAAAATGGTGGTGAGAGACAAATGTGAAGCTTTGGAATTACCTCTTTCTCTAAAGTGGTGTTCTTTTTGCGTTATATTCATGGTTGGAGGCTATAATCACGCTTGTATAGAATGGAGGGTGGTACACTCTGCTTGATGAATTCAGTGCTTGAATTTTATGAACCATTCCTCTCTCCCATGGTATCTTGTAAACATTTGAGTCACTCATTGACACTTTGTATACCCTACAAATCCC
>JAQZBX010079972.1:0-13894 GCA_029593785.1 Cabassous unicinctus
ATTTGTGATTTTTAAAATTTTAGTTAAAGAGATGCTTTTAATTGTTTATATTTTCTGCCTACAAAACTATTTTAAATTCAGGTCATCTTAGAAAATTAACTTTTTTTTGGTAACAGCTATACCAAACATATAATTAACATACCATATAGTTCACCCATTTAAAGTATATGATTCAGTTGTTTTTAGTATATTGTTAAGAGTTGTGCAACCATCACCACAATCAATTTTGGAACATTCTTATCGCCTCAAAAAAAAAAAAAACAACAAAAGCAAAAACCACTGTGTACCCTATAGCTATCACACTACCACCCCCGACTCCCCTAATCTACTTTCTTTCTCTATAGATTTACCTGTTCTGGATAGTCATATAAATGGAATCATATACTATGTGGTCTTTTGGGACTGGCTTCTTTCACTTAGCATGTTTTCAAGGTTCATCCATGTTTTGGATATATTATGTAACACTTCATTCCTTTTTATGGCTGAATAATATTCCATTGTATGGCTATACCACATTTTGTTTATATGTTCATCAGTTGATGGACATGTGGCTTTTTTCCAATTTTTGCTTGCTATAAATAATGCTGCTATGAACTTTTGTGTACAAGTTTTTGTGAACATATGTTTTCATTTCTCTATGGTAATATCGGAGGAATGAAATTGCTGGCTCATATGGTAACGCTGTTTAACCTTTTGGGGAATTGCCAGATTGTTTTCTAAAGCAACTTTACCATTTTTCATTCTCACCAGCATGGGTAGGGTTCCAATTTCTCTCCATTATTGTCAGCACTTGTTATTATCTGTCTGATAATTGTCATCCTTGTAGATGTGAAGTAGTATTTTGTTGTGGTTTTGATTTGCATTTCCCTGATGGCAAATGAATATTGAGCATCTTTCCATTGCTTGTTGGCCATTTATATCATCTTTATATGTCCATTCAGCATTTGCCTGTTTTTTATTTGGTCTTATTGAGTTATAAGTGTTCTTTACATATTCTTAATACGTTTTTATCAGATATCTGATTTGCAAATGTTTTCTCCCATTCTGTAGGTTGTCTTTTCATTTTCTTGATGGTGTCCTTTGCAGCACACAAGTTTTTTCTTTGCTTCCTTTTGATGTTGTTATATCTAAGAAACCATTGCCTCTTCAATATCAGAAAGATTTACCCTTATGGTTTCTTCTAAGTGTTTTATAGTTTTAGGTCTTTGGTCCATTTTGAGTTAATTTTTACATATGGAGAAAAGTATAATATTTGGGAAAGTAATATATAGATCTTGCAGAATTACTTGCTTTCTGATTTTTTAAAACCTTTAAATTGTATAGTTTTTTTTATTCTTTCATTGACTGATATATTACTTAGAAATGAATGCCTGGGAAAGCTTAAACAGTAATGTCTCATAAAAAAGGATATCAACTAATGTTACCCAGCAATGCAAAGAAGATATTTAGAGCAGAGATATATATTAGCTCTCTAGTTTTAAATAAAAGTTACCCAGAGTCATTGATATTTTCTTTTCTCTTGTGTGTTGACTTTGACCTTAGCAAATTAAAGAATGCTCTTGAACTAAGTAATAATAGCCAACATAGTGAAAGTTTTCTGAGTGATAAACTTTTCTTCCTTGACATTTATTGCTAATTTTTTAGTTATATCTAAATGTTTCTATTAGTAATTCTTGCAAAAGAAGAATCACAGCACAGTTTGGGGAATGCTGAGTATATAGCTCCATAGTCTGGATAATAATGGTTTTCAAGTAATGTAACTCATTCATTAACCCCTGCATATATAGAATTTGATGATGATTACATTTTAAATTCAATGTAATCCTATTTTATTGTGCAAGAGGTTCACCAATTTTCATACTATTTTAGAAGTCCAAGCAGGTTATATACTTTTATAAGGAAATAAGAACATTTTTGCACCGACAAGATTTAGAGCAGGTATATAATGAGTAGTTTTTGGGTTTCAGAAGTTTCAGAGTTCCAGTTCACTACAGCTTGTTTCTTATGCTTAACCCAGTTTTTAATAGAAGCAATATTATGTTGATGGGTTTAAAGGTAGAGGAAAAATAAAAGGGACTATAGACCTTTAAAAGGATTAAAATATTATAAAAATGTTGCTTTCTTAAGAAAAAAATTACTAATTTAGAATTGTTCATAAATATTTCAATATGGTATTCCCAATAAAATTTTCTTACAAAATTATTTTACAATTTAGCTAATATAAAATTTAACCTAACTTGATGAATAAAATAGAATAAATGAACTCTTGAGTGAAGGTTTTTTAACTATTAACTATAGTCCAGGTTCTAACTTAGGGTTCACTGTGTTGTACAGTCCCATGGATTTTTTTTTCTTTGAGTGCAGATTTGACTGGCCATTTTGCACATGAAGATCACGAGAGACCTCACTATATGAATTGCTACTCAGGGACCTTATATATTTTCTCATATTTTCTTAGTATGTGACTTTTTTTTATTTTGTGAGAACTTATTTTTTCTTATTATAGCATCTAAATTTCTACTCTTGATTTACGCCTCCCCTTTTATTGGGTAATATAGGTGGTAGAAGATACAGAAAATAGTTATCATTACCAAATTTAAAAAGTATAAATTGATCTTGTTTTTTTTCCCCTTAGAGGTACTTAACAAGCAGGTTACCATTTCTGATAGTTGCCTGTGGCTAGCACATTAGCAACAAACTACTGTTAGGTGATTCATGGAAGTTATAAGTTGGTGTGAGCTATTAGCTTTTATAAAAAAGTGAAAAGGTGGTTATTAGGTTTTCAGTTCCTTTATCTTTTTGGCCCTAAGAAAGTTGTATTTCACCATAAATACCTGTCATCAAGAGTATCAAGACCTTTCAGATTTTGTCCTTTCCCATTTCTTTCTTCAACACCATTTCAGATGTTGAATTTTTTTTTCAAAGATGAATGAGAATTTTTGTTCATTATTGTTATTTTATATGCAGTCATTTAAGTAAATTCTGCATTTCAAATATTGGTGCTGGAAGTCATAAATCTGGTGGCAAGAATAACCTGGCACAAAATGGAAATTTACTATGCCATACATATTTGGACTTAGTAGAGTCTACATCATCTTCCCTCTTTGTACTTATAAATTTAAATGCTGTCTGGATTTTAGTTACTTAATTTTTGGAGTTATTTGAAGTACTTATGTTTTATTTCCCATTTTCTCAGTCATCTTAGTTTTTCTCATTTTCCTTTTGCCCAGTTATATCTTTTGGGAACCATATATAAACAAAAGCATTTTCTTATGTGGTGAACAAGAAAAAAATCCTTTCATCCCTTCTTTTACCTTTCAGGATGCAAAAATATTCAGAATGATAACCACGGGGGGTGGGGGGGAAGAGAAGAAAAGATAATGTGTCTTTTGCTAGCTCTCTTCACATTTCATACCACATATATTCTTATGGTACCTCTTCCCATCACAGACTTGATTAACCCATTGATAACTGCTCTGGAGCAAGCATGATTATCCAGCAACATAAGGATTTTTATCAGTGCCAACTAGAGCTGTTGATGTGCTGTTAGTCCACAATAGGAGAGCAACAAACAGAGCTGTTGAGAGGATGGAAAGCAAATGGGCAATTTAAATGACAGGGCTCTTTGTGTTAAATGTTAAATGAAATTCTTTGTTGGGCTGTTCATGTAGCATGTACAGATCTCTAAACACTGACGACGGGGATGGAGGCACATGAATCCAAATCAGTGTTTTCTTTCCAATTAAATCTCACATTTACAGATATTTTGGAGCCTCACTTGACTGCTTGTTAATAAAAAATTTAATTTTGAATTTTATTCTCTGAAAACAAGGTTTTAAGTCTTGTAGTTTGGTGCATTACTTTGCTTTAACATGCGTTTTCCATTTGGATTTGCCTATGTGTGTGTCCAAGAACACACATATAGAAACTCACACACAGTTTATTAGTTTTTCTTTATGATTTTTACATATTGTGTGGCAGATGTATCTTGTCAAAGAAAAGACTTTCTTGCAAATTAATAGTTACTAGATGAGAATACAGGCGTATCTTGGAGATACTGCAGGTTTCAGTTCCAGACCACCATAATAATGCGAGTCACACGAATTTTTTGGTTTCCCAGTGCATATAAAAGTTGTGTTTACGCTATACTGTAGTCTATTAAGCATTATGTCTTTAAAAATGTATGTACCTTAATTAAAATGAGACAGACACAAAGTGAGCACATGCTGCTGGAAAAATGGCTCCGATAGATTTGTTTGACGCACGGTTGCCACAGACTTTCACTTTGTAAAACACACTGTCTGTGAAGTGCAATAAAGTGCAATAAAACGAGGTATACCTGTAATAGGACAAATAATGCAGTTTTAAGATTTTTATGAAAGTGGTCACCTAGTCTAGGGAACATTAAAAAGTCAGTAAAATCACCTACATTTAGGTTCAAAAGTTCTGATCTCAGCTTCTTCATTCAAACATACAGGCGAGGCATACTTTCTGTTCTATTGAGCACTGCTTTTTATTTCAAGAAGGTAAGACTGTTAGTCCATAGTGAAATACTCTGTAAAGTTTACTTTCAAACGTGTTTCTCTGAAAATCTAATTAAATGATAGAAGTAAAATTTCTTTTAAGTGCAATATTATTTCCTTTATACTCTGAACATGTGCTTTTCTGAATTAAGGTATTTATGTTTGGTTTCACTTTTCTTAAAAGTTATAAAATTATTTTTTGCCTAGGAAGATGAGTTTGTATCTACTGCTCCTGATCCTCCAAGTCAACATTTACGTGGACACGGAACAGGCTTTTGCTTTGATTCCAGGTAAGTTTTCTCTTTTCCTTTGTAGATTTTGGATTCTATAGACCACTGGTTCTCAAAGTGTGGTCTCCAGGAACTTGTCAGACATGTAAATACCCAGAGCCCTGTCTCAGACCTACTGAACCAAACACTATGGAGGTAGGGTGTGCAATACATGTTTTCACAGACCCGCGGAGTGATTTCGATATACACAATCACTTGAAAACCAGTGCTATAAAAACCCTTAGTGGTTAAATGGAATGGATGCTGCTGGGAAATTATGAGTTGTAGTCATCCTTATAGTTTTTACGGCAGGTATTTTCTGTGTTTAAAAATTGAATAAATTTTGACACTTAGCCTCATTTCACATATCATGATTGTATTTTTGGAATGTTAATGAAAAGATTTTGTCAGTGTAATTGTAAAACTAAGTTCAGAGCCTTTATAATGAGTTGCAGTTGTCAGTAGCAAGCCTATATAGTAGCAGAAAAAGAAGTTTCTGGAGTATAAACTTTTATTAAAGTGTTTAGTAAGTTGTATAATATGAATTATCAGCTAATTAGGTATTTGTAACATTGTCTTATACTGGAGATTTACTGTTGTCATAAACTTATTAGAAATATATAATTCTTTCATTTTCCTGTTTCTTTAAGCTTTGATGTTCACAAGAAGTGTCCCCTCTGTGAATTAATGTTCCCTCCCAACTATGATCAGAGCAAGTTTGAAGAACATGTTGAAAGTCACTGGAAGGTGTGCCCAATGTGCAGCGAGCAGTTCCCTCCTGACTATGACCAGCAGGGGTTTGAAAGGCATGTTCAGACCCATTTTGACCAGAATGTTTTAAATTTTGACTAGTTACTTTTTATGAGTTAATACAGTTTGGCAGTTAAAAAAAAAAATCACATCAAATAGACAATTTAGGAGTCCTCAAGGTGTCACTTTCATGAGCATTCTTTATCACACTTTTCTGACCAAGAGCTACTTTGCAGTGTTACTAGGGTCAGGGTCAAGCTTTGGCTTATCAATAAATGTAATTTTAACCTCTGTTGTTCTTACCTGCTTCAAGAAAAAGATTTCTTTTGTGTGTTTTTATTTATTTCCCAGTTTGTGAAATTGTATGAATAAAGGATACAGGGATTATTTTAATGTTACTATACTGAAATAATATGTATGTATAGTGTTAGATTATTTAGCAGAATATTTACAAGTTTCTGTTGACCTTTTTGATTGAGCATGGCTACTAAATATTATGTAATAAAAAGAATCTATCATAAGCCTTGCAAAGTAATTCCTTGAATACAGAAAGTTCCATAATTTAGCCCATGAAATCGTAGTTTTCTAACCTTCTGTAGAAAAGAAGCTGCATTTAGAATGAGATTTACATGCTTGCAGTTTAGCAAATATCTTTTTTATATGTGAGATGTTTGCTTTAGGAATTAAGAGAAGGTTGCTTTAGGGCACTAATTTTATGACTAAAACATTTTAGAATAACCTGAATGATTATTTTTAAACGGTCTTGAACTTGTATTTATATATCCTATGGGAAAGCTGAGCAAGTTAAGTCAGCACAATTGTTTTGATATTAAATGATCTGCTAAAGTGGTATTTGTGGCGTGAAATCACAGAATATATATCAGTGTCTTTTTCACATTTTCCTGATCAGAATATAATTTTGAAATAAAATTTCTCATTGTGATTAAAAAGGTATGGCATAAACCCAAATCATAGTAATGCACCCCTTTAGATATGTCTCTGTCCTGCTACTGTGTTGTACTCTCATTGACATTAAAGAGGACGCATTTTTGGAGGTCTGTGGGTAAATTCATTGTTGTCATATTTATTTGTGATAGTTTCTCATTGACCTATTCTACTGTCCTGAGCATCTTTGGTTGGTCTGGGCCTCTAAAAAATTTCTGAAATATATTCCTTTATCTTAAAATGTGAAAATTAAGAATTATTGCACCGACTCTTGATTTTTTGTAGTTATCAAAATATGTAAGCTTGTCTTACTCAAGCTAGTTATATAGATGTTGACCAAAAATTCATACTTGGTGACATTTTGGGGGTGATATATGATAACTGTGAATATCATGTATTTGTTTCTAGAAGCAGAATTTGTATATTGTTGGAGTCCTTTTAAAAGGTTTTGAGTCTATGGCAAAAACATTATTAGGAAGTCAGTGCCAAATGTTAGGATATCATAGTCCTGGGAGGCAATAGCCTTGAAGGCTCTTTAGTTTTAGTTTCTTGATAGGTTATATGATAAGCAGAATATATTCAGGTAAAATATATTGTTTTTGTTGCATAATTGTTATGTTTTTGTTGCATATTTATGTTTTGTTAATAATTATGGACCATCCTAATTTAGGAGTATCTGAATATTATAGTACTACTACTACCAGTGAAATAAGCTTGTTCACCTTCCTAGCCTAGTACTTACTTTTAAATGGTTTTTGGCTCTAAGCTTATAAGAAACTTATTCATAGAAATGCAATGTAGTCTAATAATCTGAAGTGAAAAATTGAGGGGAATAACATCTACATGCATTAACTGGATTCTGCAAAGTAATAGGCAGCTTAAGTTTGAACAAGGCAGTGAATGGATATGTCCATTCCTGTGGTAAACTTGACACTCGTTTTCATAATGGAGGCTAACGAAAATAAAGAGCCACGTTTGTTTTGGGTCAGAGGCAGTTTATTTTAAGTATGATTTCATTTACATTTATAAGCAGCTTTTCTTGACATGAATTTTGATTCATTAAGTTGCCTTCAGTTCTAAAACAAACCTCTGTTATTTTCAAACAATGTGCTCTGTCCCCAACAAAACATATGAAAATATAATTTAAAGCACAGTTTTCACAGACACAGTACAATACATTCACTATACATGGTATAACAAAATAGTCCCATCCTTACCTGCTTAGTAATACTGTCACAATGAATAAGTAAATAGAAATTGGAATTTGTTTTATAGTTGAAAGAAATTTAAACATGCACAATGACTACTTCATGACTGTTTAGCTATTGAACTACTGATCCAGCCTGCAGTTTCTTGCACTAGAAGGAGCAAAGCTAAATAATATTTGCTGACCTAAAAACTTTTTTTTTTTTGGGGGGGGGAGGGGGTCAATTGTAAGTAGATATGAGATAGCTAAGGTAGGGCCTTCTTATGCCTTAACTAGTTACTTCTCATGTCTGGATCATCCTTTTAAACATAAAGGATAACACTGTATATTCAGAAACAAGACCACTCTTGAGAGAGGTGAGGAAATTCTTAGAGGGCAGTGTCTTTATAAATACTTTAAAATCCCTCGTTATAAGAGATTCACAACTTATGAATATAGAAGCTTACTCATCTGGCTAACAGAATTGTCATCCTTTCAAAATGTCTGAAAAATTGAGGAGGGACACCTGCTTCCCAGGTAAGTGTTTTCAGCAAATATGAACATGGGAAGAAAGTTACTTTATAAGTAATTCACATTTGTTTTTCACCAGTTTTCTTTTTGTGGGCAGTTGGCTGTCTCAAAGCATTTTTTTATTGCATAATTAGGCAATTGGTAAACGCTCATGTTTAAGGAATAGCACTTGGGAGGAAAAAACACTCAAGGCATGATGGTATTGTCAGTGAGAAACTTCAGGAATGGTCCAGACATAGGTTACTCCAACAGGTCACATCAGTCACTCTTTTCTTTGACCACCTGCTGCAAGAAGCACTTAATTGTCAGTAAGGCTCAATTTCATATTTCGGCAAAATGTTTTATAAAGCTTAAACAGATATTTCCAATGGGAATGCAGACAGAATACGATGGGAAAGTGCCTTTTAAAAAAGTCTTAAATACAATATGCATGAAGAAGAGGCAATAGGGTTCTTAACAAAAATGGTCCTCCTTTGAAATATGCTTAGAATTTTAATTCTTATTTGCAACCCAAATAAGAGTTGGAAGAATTGGCAACACATAAAACATTAAATCTGTTGGCAATAGAGAACTACAAAGTGCTTTAAAACTTCACCTGAAGTTGAAGATATAACGAAATTTCACACACAAAATTTGCATTTAGTATTTCAAAGTGTTTCCTAACAGACTGCAGGGAAAAGTATTTCAGTATACTGTTATCTTGGTCCGCAAATATCAATTGGCATAAATTGAATCCCTTGCACCCAGCAGGCACTCAATGAATGTGTATTGACAAGTGAACTGAATAGACATTTGTACAAAAATGCCACTATAACACAAATGATTAGGTCAGATGGCAAAATTTTCAGCTTCTTAAAGGGAAAAAGGATTTGCAAGATAATATAAAACACAAAGTACTCATTTTATGTATGTTATTTAAATATGAAAATATTTTTAGCATATTATGTTAAACATTATATTTCCATTACCTAAGTCTTTCTACTCACAAATACTCCATTATGTAAGGCATGGTAACCAGTTTGATAATGAAGGTATTATTTTGGTTTTGAACATAGGTAAATTATGTGTTGAAAAACTTCAATCACATTTACAATCTTGAAAAAAGAAATTTTAGTGACAGTCCCTCCTCCCCCCAGTTGATAGCACTGCAATACAACTAAACAATATGCAACATGCCCTCAATTTTATTTTGTTTTGGGAGAAATGTGCTGAAGAACCTAGAGCTTTTTGTTTAGCACCTTATATCAAAGTAATGAAAATGGGGATGATTACATGTGCAAATGTACAAAATCATTAACTCTACAAAGATACATCATTCCAAAATTACAGAAAAAATTTAAAGCATGCATTTATTTAATTCTTTTTCTTTAAAGGGTTGCTGAATGCTTCCCCTGAAAAAGAAAAGGTGGCTGTTTTCAAAATCAGCAACTGCTGGTGAGGATTTCTTGGCACAGTTATGACCAGCATGTTATTGCTGCATCTTCCTGATAATCTCAGCAGACACCGGGGGATGGAAATTGATTGTGTGGTGCCGCAGGCCCTGAGCTGTCTTGTAACTCTTCCCACAACGACATTTGAATGGTTTGCGGACGCGAATCTGTGTTCTGTGACCATTCTTAGCGTGGTACTTTATGCCATTCACATTCTGTGGAGGAGACAAAAATATCACCTATTAGATGGAGTCACATAGTGTCTGTCAAACTTGAGAAGATCTTGATATGGGTCCAGTTGCAATTAGGCATTTCCTAGATGGCAGTTGTTTAGAAATATTAGGCTCTTGCATGGACTCAAGTTTTGACTCTTCAGGGACACAGTCTACTGGTGTTTATCATGGGCTGGGCCTTGCAACTAATTTCAAATATGCCTCAATTTTTCTGAAAATGAAAGTACTGATTACTTCAAATTTTATATAGTCTGTGAGTCCTAAATACATATTTTATGTAAAGACAAAGAGGCACAGTTCCCTTTGCCTGGAACGTTGCTTCCTCTCAAGCTCTTTTCCACTCTACAGAGAGTTAACAATGAACAATACTCACGGTGACCAACAAAATGTCTTTCTAAAGAAAGGAAAGAACACAGGTTAGTGGAGATCTTACAGAGTTCAACTTGTCATAAATTATTGATTTGGAAACTCAGTTTATGTCTTGCTTCTAGACCACTGTGATAATAGTTCCCTCCCACCTCAGCTAGAATTCTTGTCCATTTTCTAGTTGTGCATTAAGCCAGCACCATGGGAGCTAATTGTGGCCAGAGTCCTGCCCTTCTCCAGTATAGATGTAGAATTAAATAAGCACCTGTGGACTAGACTTGCCTCACCATTTATGTAATACATCCTAAATATATGATGAACTTTAAAAATTGTAGGTAATTTACATAATGGAAGCCTTGGCAACAGAAATTTCCAAACTTCAAATTGGCTACAAACCTTAAGTGATACATAAAATATCTAAATGCCTTTTGGTTGTTAATGATGGGCTTTGCCAAGTATATCTAGTTTACTGGCATATTATCCTCAAGACCCCATTCCTAGATTTATCCTTTACTGTGCAGATTTAAATAAAAAATTAATAGTGCATATCCCAATTAATGGGTAAGGAAACAGGCTCAAGGTGTTAAGTAACTCCTGGAAGATTTAAGTAACAAGTGACAGGTGATATTTGAGCATAGGTCTTAACTTCCAAGTCTGCTATTGCCAGATTAAAGAGTTAAGGCAATAGAGAAGAAAGAGCTTGAGATAGGAAGTTGTTGGCCACAGATTACCTGAATCTAGTCCCACTGGCTCCAGTCCTATGCCCAACTAAAGGATACCAGCACAGTCTCCTTCCTACTCTTAGTTCATGGAATGCCCTTCAGAGACCAGGGTCTGTCTTTTCAGCTGTTGTTCCATGAACATCTAGCAAGGTATTTGGCACACAGTAGGTACTCAATACTTGTGAGTGAATGAATTTTAAACATTTTTTATGGTTATTACTATAACATTTCCCTCTTTAAAAGATTCATAGTGCACGTTTGTGTGTGTGTGTGTGGTACCAGGGCTGGGGATTGAACCCGGGACTTTATATGTGGGAAGCTGGCACTCAACCACTGAGCCACATCGGCTCCCCTGAGTTAGTTTTTTTGTTTGATGTTTTTGTTGTTGTTTCTTAGGAGGCACAGGGGACCAAATCTGGAACCCCCCCCCCCGCCATGTGGGAAGGTGTTCAACTGCTTAAGCCACACCTGCTCCCACATTAATATTTTTAAAACGTCGTGGTAGAGATTTCTGTTTGATTTTATTGAACCTAGGGTGTGCCAAGCATATTTGGTTTACCAGTTGGCTGTGCTCAGGGTCTGATGGTTGTCCAGTGAGTCTCAGAACAAGGACATTCTGCCTTGAATTGAATGCCTGGCTCTTGGTCATCTGTACCTTCAGCCCTTGTCATTCCTGTACCAATTCCTTAACATGGGTGGGTCTCCACTCCTTCTAGAAACATGTTGTGGGGCTTCAGCTTGCTGGGGTGGGATATAGGAAGGACAGTGGCAGCAGCAAAATCAAACCCACTAATATAATTAGGTGGATAAATAGGACTGGCCACCCCCCATCTGTTCCAGCCATCAAAGGTGAGGTCCAGGCACTTGAGTAAGGATGCCATTTTTGTAAATCTAGCTGAACTGAACTTTCAGGTGACTCAAGGCACCATACTGCAATAGCATGAGAGACTCTAGGAGATAACTACCCAGCTGAGCCCAGTCAGCCCACAGAATCATGAAAAGTAATAGTATGTTGGTTTAAATGACTAAAGAAGAACAACAGAGTTAATAGTAGCTTTACAACCATTAGAAAAAGACTGCCAACTTTCTGGGTAATAGAAACAAAATAGTAGAAAGCCCTTAGTTCATAAATGCTAGAAATTTGCATTTGCCTGCTTAATTAGTATCCCAACAAATACCAGCTCAGCTCAACAAATATTCAGTGCCTTGTAGGGTCCCTTTCTGTGGATGAAGAGTTGCTAAAAACTTAAATCCTTGTTTTCAAAGGGAACTTGTTGCGAGATGGACCACTGAAAATACTGCTACCCCGGTTCCCCACTACCACTCACAACTTGTGAGAAAAGAGGAAAGCAAAAATAATATAAAAAGTACTAACTAACCAACCAAAAAAATGGCATAGCAACTCCAACAGGATCAGGGTGTTAGAGATTCCATGAAGGGCTAAGTTTTATAACTAATTAGGCTAGGACAGGTTTTCAACCAGAAATTACTAAAGCCACAAGAAACCAGTCCAACATAAAACCAAATCCAGAGTTCACTACGGAATTGAGGTGATTCTAGCAGGCTCTGTGGTCTCTTCCCAGCTTGATTGTAAACGGTGTATATCTCTGAGCCTGCATACATCAACTTTATTACTCTGGAAAAATTAGGAAGCCAGTCGCACATTTGAAAATGTGACATTTCCATAGTTGGCCAAAGAACCTGCCTTACCATTATTTATTTCTCTTTGATTTACAAAGTGTCCACAAGTCCATGGGACATCCTTATCACAAATGTTAGTACAAGGTCAAATTGGACTATCAAGCAAGCTCTTTATTAAAGTTTTTCAGATCTGTCTGCTCATATTTAAGCAATAGAAATATTCCACTTCCCAAGACTACAGGAGCTCTAAAAGGATTCACTGAAATTTCTAATTGCATAGATCCTAAAGTGAGATTGACTGTTCAAGAAAGATTAACATAAATAATGGCAGACAACTTGAAAAAGAAATGCTTAAATCCTTTGATCTTTGAAAAGAGGAAAGAGAAGCTTCAACAGGGCAAGGAAGGTCACTAACATTTAATAAGGACTTATCCTAATGTCTACTACCTTATTCGATCCTCAGTTTTTTAGATGAGCAAACTAAGCCCATCTTGACTTGCTCAAGATCAGGTGGCTGGTAAATGATGGAATTGGGATGAGGACCTTGGGATATTTTATTCCATAGTCCAGATTTCCCCCCAGAATTCCAGAGAGCCTCTTAAAGTGCTAGGTACTCCTTAATCAGCACAACTAGCCTGGGGCCTTTAAAAAATCTTACTGGAGAAAACTGAGTTACAGTGGACTTCTGACAGAAGGCTGGTATGTTAAGGAAGGGAGTAGGGCAGGAAGTATAAAGGACACCTGGGTGATGGGCAGAAGCCTGACATCAGCTCATTTCCATACATGGTTCTACCATCAGGAACTAACAGCCCTATTTATAGACTTATGCCCATCAATGGACAACAAAAGTTAGAGGCTATTGTCAAAATTCCACTCCAAATCGTGAAAGCTTTGTGAAAATTGTGAAGTCTCTGGACACCCAGCCGGGCCATCCTTTCCCTATTCAGTCCTGCATGTGTACAATGTGTGACACGTGTCTGTGATCTGGAGACTATAACTTTCAATTCCCTATAGGCCTCGAAGTCTCTTGGGGATTTGATGAGGGGAAAAAAAGGAGAAACAGAAGCTGGGGTGGTGGTGGTGGTAATGTTAAGAGTTAAAAATGAACTCCCATGCAGCAGCGTGGCATCTCCCCACCAACCCCAGGGAGCAGAAGCTGAGGTGTGTGGGGGCAGGGCAGCACATGGAATGGCCAGGACAGGCCTGGCAGGATTTGGGGAAAAGAGAATCATCCTGCCCCCAATTACTAATGTGTTCAGTGTAGGTAGTTGGAGAAATTTTGAAAATACAGAAGAGGA
>JAQZBX010079973.1:0-13892 GCA_029593785.1 Cabassous unicinctus
GTATTTCTATATGGATACCTGCATCACAATCTCTCTGCACTCAAGAACAACACAATGATGTCCAGAAAATCAGAAATGCCTTCCTTGAAACAAAATCTTGAGCCTTCTAAATATTCAGTAAACAATCATGAAATCATGGAAAAAGGTCTCATCTGAATTAAAGATTTACCTACACTCCCTTTTAAAATTAACATTTTCTTTCAATCTAATAGAAAATTTAGTACATAATTTTGGAAAAAAAACCACATTTTCAACAACTTTAAAAAATCCATTCATTGTTTACTTTGTCCACATGATGAAATATGGGATCACATATCAATAAAACTGATAGGTAAACAAAAAATGTTGTTTTAGGAAAGCCAAAAAACACCTATTTATATCATTGTCAACAAATGGATTGATAGGAGAATAATATCTTCTTTATTCCTCTGGTTTTTCTATATTTATTATAATTATTATAGAGCTATTGAAAAGGTTTATTAATGATTGAAGAGATGAATGCACCCCACTGTGAATATACCAAGGAACAGGGACTGTACACATTGTATAAAAATTATATTGGTTGAGTATGTCTCAATTAAACAGATTTGTATTAAATATCGTGGGGAAGTTCAGGAATTGTACACCCCAGTTGTGCTATGTATAATTGTTATTAGTCATGGTTCAGAAATGTTCTGTCAAATTTTTGAAAATAAATCACAATTCAAGTTTCTGCTGGAGATGGGACCACTGTAAGTGTAAGGCCCCTTTATTTTCCAAGTTTTTGAATTCTGCTAGAGATTTCAAGTTTGTGTATGTCCATGAATGATTAATATGCCTCACTAATAATACATATTAAGAGAAAGAGTGTGGTGAGAGACAAATATGAAGCTTTGGAGTTACCTATTTCTCTAAAGTGGTTATCGTTTTGTGTTTCTTCATTGTTGGAGGATATTATCACACGTGCATAGAATGGAGGGCATTACACTCTGCTTCATGGATTACGTCATTGTCTTTTATGAACCAGTCCACTCCCCCATGGTATCTTGCAAACATTTGTGTCACTCTTTGTCACAATGGGGACCCAGAAGTCCCTTTTTTTCCTGGGTGTTGGCCCGGTCCTTCATAAGCCATAGGAGGAATTTGGAGGTTGGGAGCTATTTGTACTCTGTATTCCTGGGTTTTCATTTGTGTATATGTGAATTCTCTTTCTATGTATGAATGAATTTAATTTTATTTCCAATATTTTCTAAAAAATTACAATATGTCATAAGAGGAGCTATTTATAAATGATACCCGCATCACAATCTCTCTACACTCGACAGCAGCTCAATAATGTCCAGAAAATCAGGAATGGTTTCCTTGAAACAAAATCTGGAGCACTCTAAACATTCAGTAAACAATTCTGGAATCATTGAAAAAGATTTCCGCTGAATTATCAATTAATGTACATTATCTTTTAAAATTAACATATTCTTTCCATCTAATATCCATTTCAGGTAACAATTTTAAAACAAAGACCTTGCAATAGATTAAATAAACAATTCATTGTTCCCTTTTTTCTCATGATGTAGTATGGCATCACACATCAATAAAAGTGATAGATGAAAAAAAAAGTTGCTCAATGAAAGCCAAAAAAACACCTATGTATGTCAGTGTCAACAAATGGATTGACAGGTGAATAATATCTTCTTTATTCGTCTGGGTTTACTTTATTTATTATAATTATTATAGAGATATTGACAAGGTTGAATAATGATTGGAAAAATGAATGGACATCACTGTGAATATACAAAGGACCAGGAAAAGTACACATTATATAAAAAAGATATTGGTTTAGTAACTCTCAAAAAAACAGATTTGATTTAAAACTCGTGGGGATGTCAGGAATTGTACACCCAAGTTGAGCCATGGATAATTGTTATTAGTTGTGTTTCAAAAAAGCTCTGGGCAATTTTTAAAAATGAATCACAATTGAAATTTCTGGTGGAGATGGTAACACAGTAGGTGTTATGCCACTTTATTTTCTAAGTTTGTGATTTCTGTGCTAGACTTCAAGTTTATGTATGTTCATGTATAACTGGTATGCATCAATAAAGATATATATTAAGAGTAAGAAGGTGGTGAAAGACAAATATGAATCTTTTGAATTACCTATTTCTCTATACTTGTTTTCCTTTTGTGTTTCTTCCTTGTTGGAGGCTATAATCTCAGGTGCATAGAATGGAGAATGCTACACTCTGCTAGATGGATTAGATTCTTCACTTTTAAGAAACATTCCTCTCCCCCGTGATATCTTGTTTACATGTGAGTCACTCTTTGACACCTTCTGAACCCCACAAGTCTCTTTTTCTCTTCTGGGGGTTTACCATGTACTTCAGAAGCCATAGGAGAAATTTGGAGGCTGGGAGCTCTTTGTACTCTGAGTACCTGGGTTATCATTTGTCTATATGTGGATTCAATTTCTTTGTAAGAATGAGTTTGATTTTATTTTCATACTTTCTAAGAAGTTAAAATATGTCATAAAAGCAGGTATTTATATTTAGATACCTGCATCACAAACTCTATGCGCTCCTGAACAGCTGAATGATGTCCAGAAAATCAGGAATGGTTTCCTTGAAACAAAATCTGGAGTCTTAAAAACATGCAATAAACAATCATGAAATCATGGAAAAAGATATCCTTAGAATTATCGATTTCTTTACTTTCCCTTTAAAATTAACATTTTCTTTCAATCTAATATGTTTCAGTTCATAATATTAAAATAAACACACTTTAACAGATTTTAAAAAGCCATGTATTGTTCACTTTGTACACATGATATAATATGGATCACATATCAATAAAACTAATAGATAAAAAAGATTTTCAAGGACTGCAAAAAAAAAAACACCTATGTATGTCAGTGTCAACAAATGGATTGAGAGCTGAAAAATTTCTTATTTTTTCTTCTGTTTTTTCTTTATTTATTATAATTATTATAGAGTTATTGAAAACATTTGATAATTATTGAAGAGATGAATGCATACTACTGTGAATATACCAAGGACCAGGGAATGTACTCATTGCATAAAAATGATGTTGGTTTAATATATATCAATGAAACAGATTTGTTTTAAAAATCGTGGGGATGTCAGTAATCATCTTGGAAGTTAAATCAAACCCATTCTTAAAGAGAAACAGAATCCTAATAAAAAACTAATGGAAACCCAGTACTCAGAGTACAAATAACTTCCAGACTCCAACTTTCTCTTATGGCTTACAATGGAACATGCCAACAACCAGAAGAGAAAAAGGGACTTGTAGGGTCCATAAGATGACAAAGAGAGACTCAAATGTTTACAAGGTATCATTGGGGAGAGTAATGGCTCATAAAGGTCAAGGATCTAATCCATCAAGCAGAGTGGACCACCCTCCATTCTATGCACAAGTGACTATAGCCCCGAAAAATGATGAAACACAAAAGGAAGACGACTTTAGAAAATTGGTACTTCCAAATCTTTGTATTTATCTCTCACCACATTCTTTATCTTAATATATGTTTTTTGTGATGCATATCAGTCATTCATGAACATACATAAATTTGAAGTCTAGAGCAGAAATCATGACTTTAGAAAGTAAAGGGGCATAACACATTAGAGTGTTCCCACACACACATCTCCAACAGAAATTTGAAATGTGATTTTTTTTTTAAAATTGGCCTGAGCATTTTTGATGCATGGCTAATAATTATTATCCACTGCTCAACTTGGGTATCCAATTCCTGACACCCCACGATTTTTAAAACTAATCTCTGGGAAGCAGGTGTGGCTCAATGGATAGAGCTCCCATTTACCATATGGGAGGCCCCAGGTTCACTTCCCAGGGCCTTCTTGTGAGGGCAGGCCGGCCTGCGTGGCCCGATGGGCTGATGCAGCAAGACCTCATGACAGGAAGCGGGTGTGGCTCAAGGGATAGAGCCCCTGTTTACCATGTGTGTGGCCCCGGGTTCACTTCCCAGGGCCTCCTTGTGAGGGCAGGCCAACCCGCGCAGTGCGGTGGGCTGATGGAGCGGGACCTCACGGCAAGGGGAAGATAAGCAGACACGAAGAAAACACACAGCGAATGGACACAGCAAGCACAAGCAGCAAGGGGTGGATAAATAAATAAATAAATAAATCTTTAAAAAAAAAACAAAAAAAAATCTCTTTTATTGAGTCTTATTAAACCAATATCTTTTTTATCCAATGGGTACTTTCCCTGGTCCTTACGGTATTCATAGTGGTGTGCATTCATCTCTTCAACCATTATTAAACCTTTTCAATAGCTGTATAATAATGATAACTAATAAAGAAATACCAGAAGATTAAATAAGAAATTACTCACCTCCCAATCCATTAGTTGACACTGACATACATAGGTGTTTTTCTGGCAGTGTTTGAAAAACTTTTTTTCTTTATCTGTCCATTTTATTGATAAGTGATCCCATACTACATCAGCTGGAAAAAGTGAAAAATGAAAGACTTTTAAAGTGGTTGAAAAGAACTTTATATTAAAATTATGAACTGAAATGGATATTAAATTGAAAGAAAACATTAAATTTAAAGTGAGTGTATGTAAATTGATAATTCTGAGAAGATCCTTTTCCGTGATTTCACGATTATTCACTGAAGGTTTAGATGGCTCTGGATTTTGTTTCTAGGAAACTATTCCTGGTTTTCTGGAAATCATTGGGCTGTTCTTGAGTTCAGAGAGATGGTTATGCAGGTATCCATTTATAAATACCTGCACTTATGACATGTTGTAATTTTATAGAAAGTATTGTATATAAAATCAAAATCATTCTTACAAAGAACCAGAATCCACATATACACAGATGAAAACGTAGGAACTCAGAGTACAAATAACTCCCAGCCTCCAAATTTCTCCTATGGTTTTGAAGGTCCTTGCCAAGGCCCAGAAGTGAAAAAAGGGACTTGTAGGGTCAACAAGGTGCAAAAAAGTGACTCAAAAGTTTGCAAGGTATCATGGCAGAGAGTCATGGACCTAATTCATCAAGCAGAGTGTACCGCTCACCATTCTATACATGCGTGATTATGGCATCCAAGAATGAAGAAACCAAAAAGGAATACCATTTTAGAGAAATAGGCAAGACCAAAGATTCATATTTGTCTCTCACCAACTTCTTTCAATTAATATATATTTTCAGTATACATGAACATACATATATTTGAAGTCAAGAGCAGAAATCACGACTTTAGAAAATAAAGGGGCATAACACCTTACAGTGATGCATACATAGATCTATAGCAGAAACTTGAATTGTGATTCATTTTCAAAAATCACCAGAGCCTTTCTGAAACACAGCTAATAACCCTTATCCATGACTAAACTTGAATGTACAATTCTTGACATGCCCACGATTTTTAAAACAAATCTGTTTTAATGAGAGATATTAAACCAATAACTTCCTTATCTAATGTGCACATTCCCTGGTCCTTGTTATATTCACAGTGGTGTGCATCCTCTCTTCAATCACTATGAAACCTTTTCAATGGCTCTATAATAATTATAATAAATAATGAAAAAACAGAAGAATGAAGAATAAATTTTTCACCTCTCAATCCATTTGTTGATACTGACATACATAGGTGATTTTCTGGCTGTCTTTGAAACAATTTTTTTGTTTATCTATCAGTTTTATTGATATGTAATTCCATTCTAAATCCAGTGTTCAAAGCGAACAATGAATGGCTTTGTAAAGCTGTTGAAAATGTCTTTATATAAAAATTATGAACTGAAAAGAACATTAAGTTGAAAGAAAATGTTAAATTTAAAAGGGAGTGTAGGTAAATAGATAACACTTAGGAGATATTTTTCCATGATTTCATGATTGTTTAATGAATGTTTAGAAGGCTCCAGATTTTGTTTCAAGTAAACTTTCCTGATTTCCTGGCCATCGTTGGGCTCTTCTCGAGTGCAAAGAGACTGTGATTCAGGTGTCCACATATAAATACCTGCTCTTATGAAATATTGTTATTTTTTAGAAAGTATTGGAAATAAAATCAAACTCACTCTTACAAAGAAACAGAATTCACATATAGACCAATGAAAACCATGAACTCAGAGAACAATATCTCCCAGCCTCCAATTTTCTCCTGTGGCTTATGAAGGACCTTGCCAGCACCCAGAAAAGAAAAACCGACTTCTAAGTTCCACAAGATGACAAAAACTGATTCAAATGTTTATAAGTTATTATGGGGCAGAGGAATGGTTCGTAAAATTCAAGGCCATAATCCAGCAAGCAGAGTGTACCACACTCCATTCTATTCCCACGTGATTATCGAACCCAACAAAAAAGAAACAAAAAATGAAGACCACTTTAAAGAAATAGGTGATTCCAAAGCTTCATATTTGTCTCTCACCAGCAATTTTCTATTAACATATATATTTTAGTGGTGCATATCACTCATGCATGAACATGCATAAACTTGAAGACTAAAGCAGAAATCAGGACCTTAGAAATAAAGGTTCATAACACCTTACAGTGGCCCCATCTCCAGCAAAATCTTGAAATGTGGCTCATTTTAAAGAATTCACCGGAGTATTTCTGAAACATGACTAATAACTATTATCCATGGCTCTCCTTAGGTGTACACTTCCTCACATCCCCATGATTTTTAAAACAAATCTGTTTTATTGAAACATATTAAACCAATATCTTTTTTATCTAATGTGTACATTCCCTGGTTGTTGCTATATTCACAGAGGTGTGCATCCATCCCTTCAATCCTTATTAAACCTTTTCAATAGCACTATATTTATTATAATAAATAAATAAAAACCAGAAGACTAAAGAAGAAATTATTCCCTTCTTCAACCATTTGTTGACACTGACCTACTTAAGTGTTTTCCTGGCTGTCCTTGCACAACTCTTTTTGTTTATCTATCAGGTTTATTGATATGTGAACCCATACTACATCATGTGGACAAAGTGAACAATGAATGGTATTTTAAAGCTGTTTAAAAGGACTTTATTTTAAAAATATGAACTGAGACAGATATTATATTGAAAGAAAACGTTAATTTTAAAAGGGAGTGTAGGTAAATCTATAATTCTGAGGAGATCTTTTTCCTTGATTTCACGATTGTTTACTGAATATTCAGAGGTCTCTGGATTTTGTTCAAGTAAACCATTCCTGATTTTCTGGACATCATTGGGCTGTTTGGGAGTGCAGGGAGTTTGTGATGAAGGTATAGATATACAATTACCTTCTTTTATGTTATATTGTAATTTTTTTTTGAAAATATTGGAAATAAAATCAAACTCATTATTGCAAAGAAACCGAATCCACATATACACAAATGAAAACGCAGGAGCTCAGAATAAAATAGCTCCCAGTCTCCAAATTTCTCGTATGCCTTATGAAAGACCTTTGGCAACACCCAGAAGAGAATTGGGGACTTGTAGGGTCCACAAAGCAACAAAGAGTGACTCAAATATTTACAAGATATCATGATGTAGAGGAATGGTTCATAAAAATCAAGGACCTAATACATCAAGCAGGGTGTGCTGCCCTCAATTCTATTCAAGTGAAATTGTAGTCTTGAAAAATGAAGAAACATAAAAGGATGACCACTTACGAGGAAGAGGTAATTCCAAAGCTTCTTATTTGTCTCTCACCACCATCTTTCTCTTTATCACAAAATACACGATATTTTAACATGCAGACCAGACCATTTCAAAAGCGTTAAAAAAGCCATTCAATGTTCACTTTGTCCACATGATGTAGTGTGGGACCACATATCAATAAAACTGATAGAAAACCAAAAAATTTGTTTTAGGACAGGCAGAAAATCACTTATGTTTGTCAGTCAACAAATGAATTGTGTGATGAATAATTTTTTCTTTATATTTCTGGATTTTTTAATGTATTATAATTATTATGGAGCTATTGTAAAGGTTTAATAAAGATTGAAGAGATGAATGCACCCCACTGTGAATGTACCAAGGACCAGGGAATGAACACATTGGATAAAAAAAGATATTGGCTTAATATGTCTCAGTAAAAATGATTTGTTTTAAAGTCGTGGGGATGTCAGGAATTGTACAACCAAGTTGAGCCATGGTTAATAGTTATTAGTGATGTTTCAAAAAAGCTCTGGTCAATTTTTAAAAATGAATCACAATTCAAGTTTCTGCTGGAGATATGGGTATGGACAATTGTAAGGCATTATGACCCAGCATTTTCTATGGATGTGATTTCTGCCTTAGGATTCAAGTTTATGTATCTTCATGTATAACTGATATGCATCACTAAAAATATATATGAAGAGAAAGCAGGTGTTGAGAGACAAATATGAAGCTTTGGAATTACATATTTCTCTAAAGTGGTCTTTCTTTTATTTGTCTTCATTTTTGGAGGCTATAATCAAGACTGCATAGAATGGAGAGGAGTACACTCTGCTTGATGGATTTGGTCCTTGACTTTTTTGAACCATTACTCTTCCCCATGACATCTTGTTAACATATGAGTCACTCTTTTTCACCTTGTGGACACTACAAGTCCCCTTTTCTTATTCTGGGTTTGGTAATGTCCTTCATAGGCCATAGGAGAAATTTGGTGGCTGATAGCTGTATGTACTCTGAGTTCCTGCATTTTCAGTGGTGTGTATGTGGATTCTGTTTCTTTTTAAAAATAAGTATGAGTTTATTTCCAGTACTTTCTAAAAAATTTAAATATGTCATAAAAGCAGGTATTTATATATGGATACCTGCATCACAATCTGTCTGGACTTGAGAACAGCCCAATATTGTATCTGGAGTCTTCTAAATATTTAGTAAACAATCATGAAATTATGGAAAAGCATTTCGTCTGAATTATTGAATTACCTACATCCCCTTTTTCAATTAACATTTTCTTCCAATCTAATATCCATTTCATTTCATAATTTTAAAATAAAACCTTTTCGACAGCTTTAAAAAGCCATTCCTTGTTCACATTGTCCACATGATGTTGTTTGGGATCACATGTCAATAAAACTGACAGATAAACAACAAAAAAATGTTCAGTGAAAGCCAGTAAAACACCTATATATACAGGGTCAACAAAAAGATTGAGAGGAGAATAATTTATTTTTTATGCTATTGGAAATTTTTTATTTATTTTAATAATTATAGAGCTTTGAAAAAGTTTTATACTGATTAAAGATATGAATGCACGCCACTGAGAATATACCAAGGACCAGGGAATGTACACATTGGATAAAAAATATATTGGTTTAATATGTTTCAAAAAACAGTTGTGTTTTAAAAATCGTGGGGATGTCAGGGATTGTACACCAAAGTGGAGCAATGGATAATTTTTATTAGTCATGTTTCAAAAATGCTCTGGCTAATTTTTAAAAGTGAATCACAATTCAAGTTTCTCCTGAAGATTTGTGTATGAAACCACTGCAAGGTGTTATGTCCTTTAATTTCCGAGTTCGTGATTTCTGCTCTACACTTCAAGCTTGTGTATGTTCATGTATGGCTGATATGCATCACTAAAATATATATATTAAGAGAATGAGTGTGGTGAGAGACAAATATGAAGCTTTGGAATTACCTATTTCTATAAAGTGGTCTTCTTTTTGTGTTTCTTCATTTTTGGGAGCTTTGAAAAATAGAATGGAGGGTGGGATACTCTGCTTGATGGATTAGGTACTTGACATTCATTAATTATTCCTTTCTCCCATGATACCTTGCAAACATTTGAGTCACTCTTTTTCACCTTGTTGTCCCTACAGGTCCTTTTTTCTCTTCTAGGCATTGGCAAGTTCCTTCTTAAGCCATAGGAGAAATTTGAAGCCTGGGAGCTATTTTCACTCTGAGTTTTTGGGTTTTCATTTGTGTATATGTGTATTCTGTTTCTTTGTAAGAATATGTATGATTTTATTTCCAAATATTTCTTTAAAAATTACAATATATCATAAGAACAGGTATTTTTTTATGGATATCTGTATCACAATCACTCTGCACTCAAGAACAGCCCAAATATATAAATAAAATCAGGAATGGTTTCCTTGAAAGAAAATCCAGATCCTTCTGAACATTCAGTAAACATTCATGAAATCAAAATAATAGATCTGTCAGGAATTGTACACCCATGTTGAGCCATGTATAATAGTTATTAGTCGTGTGCCAGAAATGCTCTGGCCAATTTTTAGTAATGAATCACAGTTCAAATTTCTGCTGGAAATGTGTGTATGGGACCACTGTAACGAGATATGCCCACATATATTTTATGTCATGAATTCTGCTCTAGTCTTCAAGTTTATGAATATTCATGTATGATTGATATGCATCACTAAAATATATATTAAGTGAAAGAGGGTGGTTAGAGACAAATACAAAGCTTTTTAATTGCCTATTTCTCTAAAGTGGTCATACTTTTGTGTTTCTTCATTATTGGAGGCTATAATCACGGGTGCATAGAATGGAGGGCGGTACAGTCTGCTTGATGGATTAGGTCCTTGACTTTTATGAACCATTCCTCTCCCCATGATATTTTGTAAACATTTGAGTCACTCTGTTTTACCTTGTTTACCTGAAAGTCCCTATTTCACTTCTGGATGTTGGCAATGTGCTTCATAAGCCATAGGAGAAATTTGGAAGATGGGAGCTTTTTGTACTCTATGTTCCTTAGTTTTCATTTGTGTAAATGTGGAATCTGATTCTCTGTAAGAATGAATTTGATTTTATTGCCAATAATTTATTTTAAAAAACTACAATATGTCATAAGAGCAGGTATTTATATATGGATACCTGCATCACCAACATTTTGCTCTGGAGAACAGCCTAATTATGACCAGAAAATCAGGAATGGTTTCCTTGAAACAAAATCTGGAGCCTTCTAAACGTTCAGTAAACAATTGTGAAATGATGGGAAAAGATCCCCTCTGAATTATCAATTTACCTATACACCCTTTTAAAATTAATATTTTCTTTTAATCTAATAAACTTTTCATTTCATAATTTTAAAAGAAAGACATTTTCAACAGCTTTGAAGAAGCCATTCATTATCCACTATTTCCACATGATGCAGTATGAGTTCACATATCAATAAAACTAATAGAAAAAAAATAAGTTGTTCAAGGACAGCCATAAAAACACTTATGTATGTCAGTGTCAACAAATGGGTTGAGAGGTGAATAATTTCTTATTTATTTTTCAGGTATTTCTTTATTTATTATAATTATTATAGAGCTATTGAAAATGTTTGACAATGATTGATGAGATGAATGCACACCACGGTGAATATACCAGGGATCAGGGAATTTTCACATCACATAAAAAAGATGTTGGTATAATATGTGTCAATAAAACAGATTTGTTTTAAATATTGTGGGGATATCAGGAATTGTGCACCCATGTTGAGCCATGTATAATAGTTATTAGCCATGTTTCAGAAGTGCTCTGTCCAATTTTTAAAAATGAATCACAATTCAATTTCTGCTGGAGACGGGAACCCTGTAAGATATTATGCCCCTTTATTTTCTAAGGTCGTGATTTCTGCTCTAGTCTTCAAGTTTGCATGTTCATGTATGATTGATATGGATCACTTAAACACCTATTAAGAATAAGAGGGTGTTGAGAGATAAATATGAAACTTTGGAATTATCTTTTTCTCTATAGTGTTCTTCCTTTTTTGTTTCTTCTTTGTTGGAGTCTATAATCACCCATGCATAGAATGGAGGGTGGTACACTCAGCTTGATGGTTTAGGTTCATGACTTTTATGAACCATTCTTCTCCCCCATATCTTTTAAACATTTGAGTCACTCTTTGTCACCTTGTGGACCATACAAATCCCTTTTTCACATCTTTGTGTTGACAATGTCTTTCATAAAAGTAGGAGCAATTTGGAGGTTGGGAGCTATTTGTACTCTGAGTTTCTGGGTTTTCATTTTTGTATATATGGATTCTGTTTCTTTGTTAGAATGAGTTTGATTTTATTTCCAATACTTTCCAAAAATTACAATATGTCTTAAGGGCCGGTATTTTTATATGGATACCTGTATCATAATCACTCTATTTTTTTTTATTTGTAAAATGATATATAAATACATATGCATATATGTGCATTTGTTTACATAAATGTTATTTGTTATATATCTATATACATTTTATAAAGGTGCCTAGATTACCCAAATATTACTCAAAATCTACAGAGATTCCCATGCTCCCCACCGCCCACACCCCCAACAACACCCCACACAACCATTCCCCATCCATGTGGTACTACACCCGCAATGGATATACACTTCCTGGGGCCTTGCCACTGAGCATAGACCACAGTTCACATCACAGACCACACACTCTCCCACCCAGTTATGCATGGTATATTCTGATGGAAAATGGCCTACATTCATCGCTGGTTCGCCACTCAGGACAACGCCCAAAGTCCCAAAAAAAGCCCGAGTGTTTCAACTGCCCCTCCTCTCCCTGCCCCAAAAATGTCCAGTGGCCACCAGCTCCACCTCACTGTTACAATTTCTTCCATTGCTTGAATCACAATATGTCTAAAACATAACACTTCCAAGTCCACTCTAGTCCACAGCTCCACCCCCTTCACTCAACAACAGCCCAATGATGTCCAGAAAATCAGGAATGATTCCTTGAAACTAAATCTGGAGACTTCTAAACATTCAGAAAACAATCTTGAAATCGTGGAAAAAGATCTCCTCAGAATTATCGATTTACCTACATTCTGTTTTAAAATTAATATTTTTCTTCAAAGTAATATCTGTTTCAGTTCATAATTTTAAAGGAAAGACCATTTCAACAGCTTTAAAAAAGCCATTCACTGTTCATTTCTACCACATGATGTAGTATGGGATCACATATCAATAAAACTGATATATAATCACAAAAAGTTCTTCAAGGACAGCCAGAAAATCAGCTATGTATGTCAGTGTCAAAAAAATGGATTGAGAGGTGAAAATTTCTTCTTTATTCTTCTGGTATTTCTTTTTTAATTATAATAATTATACAGTTATTTAAAAGGTTTAATAACGACTGAAAAGATTAATGCACACCATAGTGAATATACCAAGGACCAGGGAATGTACACATAGGATGAAAAAGATACTGTTTTATTATTTCTCAATAAAGGAGATTTGTTTTAAAAATCGTGGGGTTGTCAGGATTTGTACAGCCCAGCTGATCCATGGGTAATAGCTATTAGTTGTGTTTCAGAAATGTTCTGGCCAGTATTAAAAAAAAAATCAGAATTCAACTTTCTCCTGGAGATGTGTGTATGGGACAACTGTAAAATTGTATGCCCATTTATTTTTTAAGCCCGTGATATCTGCTCCAGTCTTCATGTATGTAAGTTCATGTGTGATTGACATACCTCACTGTATTAGTCAGCCAAAAGGGTACTAATGTGAAATACCAAAAATGGGTTGGTCACTTCAAAGGGTATTTATTCGGGGTAAAAGTCCACAGATACCAGGCCATAAAGCATTATGTTTCTTCTCTCACCACAGTCCATTGCCACGTGTTAGAGCAAGACAGCTACTAGCGTTTGCCAGGGTTCAGGCTTCTGGGGTTCTGCTCTTCCCGGGGCTGTGTTTCTCTCTGGGCTTAGCTCCTTTTTCCTCCACACGGTCAGATTTAGAAGATCAGGTGAATGGCTTGTTTCTGTTCTCCTGGGACCTTCTTTCCAAAATCAAACCTGCTTCTCAAAAGACTGCTTCTACTCTGTTCTTTGCCTTGCCTTTTGTATTCGATTCTCCATCCACCAAGGGGTGGGGCTCAACACTCTACTGACGTGGCCCATTCAGCACCCTAATCATAACTTCATCATGCCCAGAATAACAGATCAGTTTAAAAGCATTATCCAATTATATTTTTGGAAATGATAATTACATCAAACTGACCAATGGACAT
>JAQZBX010079974.1:0-13896 GCA_029593785.1 Cabassous unicinctus
TTGTTTGTTTTCTTTAGGAGGCACCAGGAGCTGAGCCCAGAACCTCCCATGTGGGAGGTGGTGGCTCAACTGTTTGAGCCACATCTGCTCCTTAAGCTGGATTTTAAATTTGGATTCTAGTGGAGGTCGGATGTGACAAAGGGGAAACTGAGTCCATAATGCATGAGAAAAGATAGCATGTTACTCACAGATCCCAGAGAAAAGGGAACCACAAGTGGTCATTGGGAAGTGTTAGCAGCTTAGGGGGGCTCAACCAGCAGGTAGGGAGCACACAAGCAGAGCAAGACGAACCCGTGGACTTGTATCTTGACTGTGGTCCGGGGTGGAAGTTAGTAGATTTCCTGTGGGAATCAGGGATTGGTGAGTTTAAAGTAAACACACGCAAAAAGGGAAAGGGACTGGAGGTCTGAGGGCAGTGGTGAGCTTATTGTTTGAGACCAGCTGTGGGTGGCATGGATGGCGGCAGCAGATGTGGATTTGAACTCTGGGTTGTCAAGGTCCCAGGACTGGAAAGTTGTTCATTAATCAGGCCAAAGGTCAGTGCTGAGGCATGTGGCTTAGCCAAAGTAAGATGGATGCTGAAGTAGCACACAAACATTTTGATAGTTATGATGATTGTCCTTCCCATTACCTACAGTTTCTCTCTTCTTTTATAAAATTGCACAGCTCAATTGCTCAGTTCTTTCATGTTTTCTGGGGCCTTATGTGGTAAGTCTTTCTGCACATTCTTCTCCCACCCAAGCAAACATGCCTATGTCCTTCAGCATCTCTCTCTCTCAACTAGATGCCATGTTGAATGGGAACTGGATATGCCATTTTTTAATAATGTTTTAATATATTTATATTCCAAATCTACTTGAATTACAAAAAGGTACAAGTCCTTATGCAAGAAAATATATAGCTATTGAAGGTGCTAATGTCAGGTATTAATAGAGGCTCATAATTATTGGAGATATTTAGGAAATGAGGTACCTTCTTATTTTCTGGCAAATATTAGATAGATGGATTGCTTTCTAAATCACCTTAAAAATGGTTGACTTTACCCTAATGATATCACACAACTCCCGGCTAATGGAAGAAATAAAATTATAAAACCTATTTTTTTAAATGATAAATTAAACCATAGAGAAATTAAGCTACTCTCATTTTTTTCAATGTCACTCAATGACTTGTTGGTATGGATGGAGCTGAATGTACCCCATTTTCAGTTTAGTATGTGCTCTGTAAATTACCCCAGACTTTACACTTCTGTTTTCTTGCCAAGGCCAATATTTATTGTGAAACAGTCAAGGTCAGATTTTCAATTCCATCAGTGAGCAATTGCATGGAAACCAACAGGATTGGCTCAGAGGTGAGCCATCAGCGTCAGTCCCAAACAGCCAGATTGACCATGCAAAGGTCTCATCTTAAAATGTGATCATCCGTGGCTTAACTCTTGATAAATAGAAATCAATGATGGTTAAATAGCATCCTAAAAGAACACTGTGCCACCTTCTAAAAATGTCTGTCTACAGCTGGATTGATAGCTAAATGATGATGTACTCTAAAGAGCAAAGATGACTTGAGGGCTTGTTATAGATTTTGGTGTGCAAGCAGTAACCGTTTTGGGTTCACATAATAACATATATGATTTTTTAAAAAAATCTGCTTTTAAGTGAAAGCCACTTAAAGAGAAAATAATTGTAAGCTGTGGTCTCAGGAGATCAGTAGGAGAGTGCATGGACAGAGGAGAGCCTTGTGTGACGTGAGTAGGTGGCCTGATATTAATGCTTTGATACAGATGTTTCCACTTCCATTGCTGTAAGAATAAAGCCAGATGTGGCCCTTTGTCAACACCTGGACAAAATTTTAAAGAGGTGTCTGTGAATGATATCAAAGGATTTTCTAAACAACAGTTGGTCCGAAGATAAATTACTCCATGTTGGAAAGGGAAACACATGAAATGGACATACAGAATGGCTTTGAAGGTTGAAAAATCCAGTTGGCTATACTTTTCCAGTAGATAAAACTCCATAATTCCACTTTTCAAATGTTTTTCCTTTGAGATGGGTTGACTTGGAAAATCTTCAGGATATCAAGGCTAAATGCTTATAAACTGCCTCAAAATGGGTGACTCAGTCTTCTGAATTCTCTGATATTATTCTTAAGCTGGGATTCATGAACACAAGAAAGGATCTGAGGATCTTTATATTTAACTTTTACTCCCTGTGGTTAAAAACGTAGAGACAACATGTGCCTAAATTAGCAGCCTACTGACTTTATAATATCTGATCTCCTCTGGTTACTGGGTCCTGTAGAGCTTGCTGCTTTCAACCTTTAGAAATAAGCAGGAAATAGGCTTTATTTTCTCTTCTTCCTGTTGTAAAAAGTAGAAGGTACTTAGAAGAGCACTTTCATCCGAGCAGGATTTTTCTGTATTCCAAATGATGTTTGCCTTACACAACAGGGTTTGAGTATGTTATGGCTTTCCTGATTAGTATTTCTGATTAGGACATAGATGATCATCTGAAATAAGTGCTGTTGGATATTTTGGGACATCACATAAATATACATGAATGTGGAATGGCAGGAAAATAGTAAATAACAAAGCAACACTGAGTGATTAGAGTCTAGTACACTGTGTTCTCAGGAAAGAAATGTGGGTTCAGTTTCCAGTTGTAGCCTCTTCTAACACACAAATTTTAGTGCAAGAAGGGCTGACCCTATATAAAATGCATGTTTGGTGTTTTGCTCCCAATCCAAAAAAAGAGTCAGATTGCTAATTCCAGAATTATTCTTTCCTTTCAATATTCATTTGTGTTTTGAAGGATGTGCTCAGTTACACTGATGCATTTCTGAATAATTGGATGTGTTGTTGTCAGTGTGAGGCGCAAAGGAAGAGTCACACAAGTTGATGCATATGAAGCAGAGGGCTGCAGCTCACTCAGGCAAAACAGCCCCGAAATCACTGTGACCCTTTCTTTTTTATTCAGCTTACAACAGTGCAAAAATTCTCCCCCCCTCCTTGCTCTTCCACTGTGTTTCTCTTACTACAGCAAGAACACTGCCTTCTCTGGCAGTCTACCAAGGGGCATAAGTATAAACTTTGTTTCTAGCTCTAAATGCCTTAGTCTATCTAATATCTCAGCTTGGTGTGTGAGAGCACTACCTGTTTGTGAGTTCCCAGACAATCTTTCTTGGGAATTCAGAGGGAATTCAGACAATAACATTTGTGTGGTGAGTTCATTTCACTCTGCCTCCTCCCACTGATATCTGCAGTATGCAGTGTCCTTGGAGACATTTACTAATGTGTCTCTGCCAGCAAGCATGCTTTTTGAATGCTTAACCCTTTATGCTCTGACTTTCAGCATCTTCTCCAACATGGGTGTTTTACAGGTCTTTCAAAGAGGAAGGAAGAAGGGTAGAAAAATAATACACAAATAAATAAAAATATATTGTATTCATCAAATTATGACATTACTTATCTTGAAAATTTGAGAATGATCAAACATTAAAAGTTTTTTCCTTCTTTTTCAGTCCATCTTTATCCCAAGTGGCAAACATCGCCCTGCTCACTCGTGAGTGTCTATCTTCCTGCCTTCCCATGATGCCTTGGCTGGACTAAGTGACCATGTTAGTTTGCAGACTGCCCCTTCCCTTCCCGTGGACAGCTGTTTCTGGCAGGCTGTACTAGGGACTAAGCCGTGCTTTCCTCTGTTTACTTTATGGTTGTGACGCTGAGATGCAGAGATGAAGACACAGGCCTTGAGTTATGGCCTGACTCAATACCAAAGACAAGAACTCTGGGCTTTCTAATTCCCAGTCTTGTGAAACACCAGCTTTTATTTTCTCTTCATCTCAGCTTCGTAGTCTCTTCTGTAAATCAGGCCCAGTGGCCTTACCACAAACACCGACTGCCAAACAGCTGCCAAACAGATGGTCTGTCAGCATTCTCAGGACAAGAGCCTAAAAGAAACGATCTGAAGCCTACTTCAAGAAGATAAACTGACCTCATGACTTTTATTCCTGTTTCCTTCTCAAAGTCTACCACGTGGCCAAAAGAATATGAAACTGCAGAAAAATCTGTATGAGCCGCAGAACAAGAAAGAGCACCTTCACATGCCAGAGAAATCTAGGTTCTAGGTAAGATCAAGTGTAAGTGACAAGCCCCAAAAAGGGCCCTGACCAACCTGAGACCCCTGGTGTAGTTGCTTAAGCTGTCTCAGGGAAGAAGCAGATGAGGTTCCAAGTAGCATGGTGCACTGGTTGCTGTGTGGGGTAAAGGCAGGGCAAGCCCTTGAGAAGTTAGGATGGTGATCAAATCTCAATTCTTCCAGAAACTGTGGGCATGTGCAAGGCCAACAAACAGTGGTGGATCTCTGCCTGCATTCTCAGCTACCATTTGTGGCAGAAGGGATGAGTTTCAGAGAGCTGCCAGTATTGGGTCAGGACTAGACTATATACCATATTTCTTTAATAGAACTGAGAGTGAAATTTCAGGGTGTCAAAACCAGACTGTCTAATGTTTTTCACATTTTCTTGTATCTCTTACTAAATGCAAGGCGTACACAATACTTAGGCCATTTCTTCTCCGTTTAGGCCCCTGCTTAAAGGTAGAATCTTTATTTGTCTGAAGGTCTTGGCCCCAGAGCTGTGTGCTCCCATGGGGCTAAGAGATGGGAAGGATAAGAATAGCAGGGGTTTTCCAGGCCCCAAGACTGAATCTGGGTGGGGTAGTCTGGGTTTCTTTTCCAGCAAGTTGGAGGCATGTGGTTCTTTGTCCAGGGCACAGAGGACAGAGAGTGTGGCTGATGTTGAAATCTATTCACAGCTTAATACCAAAAGGCCACTGTTTCAGTCTGCTGGGCTGCTGAAAGCAATATACCAGAAATGGATTGGTTTTTACAATGAGGATTTATTAATTTACAGGCTTACACTTCTGAAGCCGTGAAAATGTCCAAATCAAGGCATATCAGGGGATGTTTTCTCCTAGAAGACCGCTGCCGGTGATTTTGGACTCCTCTGTCACATGGCAAGACACCTGACAGCATCTGCTGTTCTCTCCCTTCTCTTCCTGGTTTTGTTGTTTTCAGCTTCTGGTTTCCTCTGGCTTTCTCTCTGCTCCTATGGCTTTCTCTCTGTATTTCTGTGAGTTTCACTCTGTCTCTCTCTCCATATTCAACCTGTTTATAAAGGACTCCAGTAGGATGATTAAGACCAAGCCTGGGCCATGCCTTAATTGAAGTAACTTAATCAAAAGGCCCTTAACTGAATTAGCCTAATCAAAAGATCCCATCCACAATAGGTTCACATCCACAGGAATGGATCAACTTTAAGAACATGATTTTCTGGGGTACATACAGTCTCTACTTTTCAGGTAAAGATCTACTACACCTGCCCGTTTAGATCCCATTTGATTTAAACAAAATTCTAGCTTCCCCCTCAACCAATAAGGAAGTCATCATCATCTAGCAAGTTCCCTAATCAGAGATGTGGCAAACATGGGATTCAATATGCTATTATTCTTTCACAATACGTCCTTGCAGACCTCTTATAGGAACTCTATCTCACCTTTCCTAGGAACAATGGTTTTTATATTAAACTAAAAACATCTTACATTAAAACAATGTTTTTCTACATTTTCCATAAACTGGAGAAAAACCATTGCATGGATGGTACCCAGAAGAACTTGTGACTCCGCTGGTCACTTGCCTGGTGATTCCCAGTAAGAGTGAGTTAAGTGTAGCAGGTGGCCCTGCCCATGACTTGCTTCTCAAAAGAAAACTCAGGCCTGTTAGGAAAAGGAGTGAGGCCAACACTCATACTCATTTTGGGACTCCATGGCAAACTTTGCAAAGAAACTTTTTACCAGAGCTGTGGAGATCCCTGACCACCTCTGCCCCCTCACAGACAATCCAACTTTGATCTATGGAAGCAGACCAGGCAAAGCTGAAGGCTGTCTTCTTTCCCTTATCTGGACCACAAAAAACTTATAAAGAGAACAAAATCATGTTCTTTCCCAATTCTAGCACTAGACTGTTCCTTTTACCTCATCCAGCCACCAACAGTCACCCGTACTTTAAGGATGAACAAATAGAGAAAATCAACAGACATGTGAAAAACTCTCAGCCCTTCATCAGAAAGGGATTTAAAGCATCAGAGCAGAAATCTCCCTATGAAGCAAACTTACTACATGGAAAAGGAGAAAACTTCAGAAACTTCATTTTGTACTTTTGAAAAGACTTAAAAGACGTGTCTATGAAAAGGGAACATTTAAGATAAGGAATGATTTAAAAAACACAGCTTCATACTTTAAAATATAAAAATATCACAATGGGTCTTTTCTATACTTTTGATTTTTATCAAAATAAAGTTTCTCCCTATCTCTAGCACATAACACTGCAAAGATATAGCAATTTTATGCTATAGAAGAAAAGCAAACTTGAACATCAGAATCCAGAGGAAGAAGTTAACCATGATTTAGAGATGTTTACCATGAGTTAAAAAAGAGTCATGGTGAACTTTCAGATCAAATATAATGATGATTCTAGAAGGAGAAAGAGAGCTGATGCAGGAGAAATGATAATAAAAAAATAGACAGTTTCTAGGAAACTCAAGGGAGAGCTGGTCTGGGATGGTGCCCAAGATGATGTTTATCGGACAAACTCCCACATAATGCTGGCCCACACTTTGAATAGCAAGGATCATGGGCAGGAGTCTGCAAACTACTGCCCATGGAACAAATCTGGCCCACTGCTTATTTTTGTAAAATAAAGCTTTATCAGAACAGAGCCATGCTCATTCCTCTTCATATGGCTTATGACTGCTCTTAAACTACAATGGTAAGTTAAGTAGTTGCAACAGATACCATATGACCCCAAGCCCAGAATTATCTAACTCCTGGCCCTCTATAGAGAGTTTGCCAAGCCCTGATCTAGGCCACGTGGACCAAGAGGTTCTTCGTGGTTGTGATGATTAAGTTTGTGTGTCAACTTGGCCAAGTTATGGTATCCAGTTGTTTAGTCAATTCATGAATTTAAATCATCAGCAAGTTGGTTGTCTCTATGGTTGATTACATCTACAATCAGCACAGGTGATTACCTCCAGCAAACAGAGACGTCTCATCCAAACAGCTCAAGGCCTTTAAGGGTGAACTGATGATTTCATCAGTCAGAAAGAATTTCTCTACTTCAGCCAGCCACCTTCTCTTGGGGAATTCACTGAAACTTTCATTGGAGTTCCCAACTTGAGACCTGCCCTACAGAATTCAGACTTGCCAATCCCTACCTGGTTGTATAAAGCAATTGCTAAAATAAATCTCATACTATTTTCCTTGGAGAACCGTGATTAATACAGCCACTTTCTTATTGAAGGTTACCTTAACCACCTTATTTAAATGATATATTTTCCCTTCCCCCAGTGGAGAGCTCCCCATTTCCCTTCCTGCTTTATTTTTACCTATAGCACTGATCACTTCTAAATATGCTAGATGATTTACTTATTTTATTTGTTGTTTGTTTCCTCCTTCCCATTGAAGGTCACATCAGTGATACAAAAGTTTTTGTCCTGTTACCTCCAGAGCCAAGTAAGCCCCAGTAATATTTTTGAAATGAATGAAAATAATTAGTAAATATACATTGAAATCTATCATTGTTTTTTCACAGTGCATAGTGAAAACACCATGTGATCATGAGTTTTGATAAATGTACCCTGGTGTAAGATATTAACTTCAGCAGAAACTGCATGAGGGGTTTAGTGGAGTCCTCTATAATATCTTTGCAACTTTTATGTAAATAAAAAAATTATTCCAAAATGAAAAGTTCATTTAAAATTTTCTTTTCTTTGAGCATGTTTACAGTTTTGAATTTTAAATCCACACTGGAATACTTTGTGTGTGTGTATTTTATGAAGGAGGACACCTAATTTTTCCCCGATGTGTAGTCTATTGTTCCAGTTTGTAATTTATATGAGTCAATATTTATTCAGTAGGGAAAGTGTGATTTTTTTCCCAAAAATGTTTTAACTCTCCTCATATAGTTTTTCTTCCAGATTAATTTTAAAATCAGTTTAAGTTCCATAGACATCCCCATTCTGATTTTGATGGATAGATATTTTTGTAATATTTTGCTGCATTAAATTGACATACTTAACATCATTCACAAATGAAAAGCATTATCATCAATAATAAATGGATAGAAAATATGCAAAGTTCATGAACAGGCAAGTTAACAGACAAGAAATCAAAAAACCAATGGCATGCAAAATTTACATGAAATTTCAAACTAAAATTTAATCAATAAAATACAAATTAAAAAAAAAGACCTAGCTAACACTGTTCTTTTTTCAAGTGGCAAAGATTAAAATGAGCAATAGTGCATGGCTCTAGCAAGGATATAGTGCAATAGTTTCTCATATCATGTCAGCAAAGTAAATTGATAGAATCTTTCTGGAAAATAAATTGGAATTGCTAGTTTCTTTCAAATGCTTAACATTTTTAATACTCATTTATCAAATATATCCATTTTTAAGAATTCCTTAAAGGAATAATCATGGAAAATATGTAATTGTAAAAGCATTTTCAAAAATATTGCTAACAATGAAAGTAATCTCATTTTATGTTAGGGCGTGGATGAATAAAATTTGTTGTATAAGGACAGTAGAATATATACACAAACATATGCATATACATATATGTATGCATGTGTGTATATATATATATATATATATATATATATATATATATCCACAATGTGATAAATTGACCATAATATATTCTGCTGGAGTACACTGAAATTTACTCACATAAGAGGGATATGCATCATATAAAGATTATCTCATAGACTAAAAATATGGGCAGGTTTATAAAGGCAAATTTGCTGATGGATTCTAGAACAGAATCATTTTTCCCTCTTGGGTAAGCTGAATGATTGAAAATCATCAAAAGGGCCATTTGCATTTGCACATACTGACAGTTTTCACGGAAGGCATTTTCAGTTATTGACTTTTCCAAGAAACCTTGCGATTCAGCTGTGGAGCATAAATGGTGTGTTTGTTGGCTGCAGATGTCCTTCCATTGGAGCCACCTCCTCAGTTCAGCAAGGTCAACACAATTCTCTGTTATGATTTCTTCCCTTTTAGTTAACCTCTGCTTCCAGAGATACTGCCTTGGACTTGAGAATATCAGTCCCTTTTTGATGCGCCACCCCCAGCTGGGTGCTGCCTTGAGATAACAAGGATGTAGTAACATTTAAGCACTTAGGTATCAGAAAGCAAAAATGCAAAAAGTATAGGGATGATAATGGCGGAAATATTTAGAACCCTCTTCATATCCAGTTTTCTACTTTACTTAGGACTAACCAGAGCTTGAGTTCCATGGGTTAGTTTGGCCAATCTTGTATAGAGTGGTTCTTTCACTTAGTTGACTGTGTTCCTTTCCCTTGGTGTTCACCTGGGTACAACAGCATATCTTAGTAATTGTATGTACTCTGCCTTGGTTGGCCAATAAGTTGGCAAGGAAAATTCTGCTGTGTAGGACTTCTTTAATCAATGAGTTTATGCTGCTTTGTTGAACCTCTAAATTTGAGTTGTTTCACTTACTCTCCGGGTGGTAATCAGACATACACTTCAAAAAACATTTTTATTTGGGGACTCCTATCCAGAGTAGAAACCCTTTTACAATCTGGTGAAATCCAAAATCTCAGACCCCTTCTATTGAAACAATGTGTTGGGCTCTTAATAAAATATAAGCTACAGGAAAGCTGAAGGGAAGGAGGGAAAGTAGGTGGTGGTTTGGTTATGTGAGCTAAGCAAGAGAGGGCCATCCAGTTACACCAGAATCGTATTCCTGGGGGTGCACACTGAGGGAACATAAATGTATTGTATATGATGTACATAACTACTCCCAGGGCTTAGTCTGATTTTGGAGGACAAATACTGTAGGTGGAATTAAATTGATCATGTATTGCCTTCTAAATAGATTTTGAGAAAATAACTACACTGTAACCATTCCCATCCCTGATGTTTCCTGAGCTCCTTTGAGGCTCTGGGAGCTATCAGTACCGGCAGTTAATTGCTGGGGCCTAAGGTCCAAATAGGATGTGTTAGGGTTAATAATATTCTTGTGCTGAGTATAAAAGGGGATATGATTACTAGTTTTGGGGCAAAGTGTAGCATCATTTGAACTTTTAGGTGTGACTATTAAGATTCTCCTTAGAGCCATCTGGGCTGGATGATAAATCCAGCAACTGGACAAGTTGGTAGCCACTATGATAGGAAAAAGTGAATTAGGGAGTTAAGAGTTTTTATAATTACAGAACAAAGATAATCAAGAAAGCAGCAGAAAATACTGGGGGAGAGGCACTGTTACAGTCTAATATCTTGGTCCACCATACAGGAAAGAATATAACAGGCAGTCAGAGAAGAAAACAAATGTAAGTCCTTTGTTCTGTTCAAGCATCTTAATTTAGAGGTTGGTGGAAGAAGCTATCTGAAACTGTTTCTTGAAGCAACTATTTTTTCTTCTGGAGTCCTTTTAGTGGGCTTTAGTGTTAGATCTCCAGAGGGAATAGATACCCACCTTGTAGAACCCATAGCAGTGTTTACATCAGGTAGCATGAATCCATTGTTCTATGCCTTCGAGTTTCAGAACAGTGATTGTGGTTATAAGTATCTGAAATGGTCCCTTTGAGCCTGGCTTTTGTTTATTTCTCTTTCAACATATCTTACCTCTTTATTGGGTATCATGCATGGGTATGTCTGGGGATCCTTGGAATTTCAGTTTGCACCTCTAGGTGGTATTAATTTTTTGTTAGAGCCTTGAAAGCTCAGAATGCAGCAAGGTAGAATCTGTTAGAGGAGGAATCAATCTGAATCTCATAGATTTTTCTGTAGTAATGACATATGGTGAGAGTTTAAGGGAATTTTGTAGTGTAAATCACGTTTTCTTTAGGGTAGGGCTTAAAACTTTAGGCCAGGAGAAATTAAAGTCTTTTGAAAACTTGGAGTTTTGATTCATTTTATTGTAATTTAAAAAAATGATCAAATAGTAAAATTGACTTTTTCCTTCATTGCATGGCTCTATGAATTTCAACACATATATTGATTCATTTTACCACTACCACAATTGGAATGCACAACAGTTCCATCACCCCAAAAATCTCTGTCATGGTGTTCTTTTATTGCCATTCTGTCCCCCCACCCTAAAAACTGGCAAACACTATAATTTTGTCTTATGGAGAATGTCATATAAATATTAATAGATATGTACAATATGTTACCTTTTGAGACTGGCTTCTTTCCCTTGGCATAATGCCTTTGAGATTCATCCAAGTTGTTGCATGTATCAATAGTTCATTTCTTTTTTATTGTTCAGTAGTATTCCATGCTCTGGGTATAAACAAGTTTGTTTAGTCACTCATCTATTGAAGGGCATTGGATTGTTTCCAGTTCTTAAGAATTATGAATAGAGTTGCTATAACAATTCACGTACAGGTTTTTGTATGAATGAAAGTTTTCATTGCTCTGGGGTTGATTGGTGGGTGTCTTAGTTTCCTAGGCTACTCAAGCAAATACCATGAAATGGGTTGGGCTAAACAATGGGAATTTATTAGCTCAAGGTTTTGAGGCTGGGAAAATGTGCAAATCAAGGCATCATCAAGGCGATGCTTTTTCTCCAAAGACTGTCATGTTCTGGGGCTGGCTGCCAGTGATCCTTGGTCCTTGGCTCCTCTGTCACATGGCTGTGCACATGGTAGCCTCTCCTGGCCTCTCTGTTCTCTTCCATGTTTTGTGGAATTTCAGATTCTGGCTGCTCCGTCTATGGCTTTCTTTCTCTGTCTGAATTTCACTTTACTTAAAAAGGACTCCAGTAATAGGATTAAGACCCATCCTGATTGAGGTGGATCACACCTTAACTGAAGTAACCTCATCAAAAGGTCCTACTTATAATAGGGACACACCCACAAGAATGGATTAAATTCAAGGACATGCTTTTCTGGGGTACATGCAGCTTCAGACCACCATAGTGGATCATAGGGTAAATGTATGTTTTACTTTATAAGAAGTGGTCAAACTGCCTTCCGGGTGGTTATGCCGTTTTGCATTCTTTCCAGCATTGCCTGAGAGTTCCATTTACTCTCTATTCTTCCCAGCACTTGCTACTGTTAGTAACTTTTTAAATTTTAGCCATTCTAATGTATGCGTAATAGTATCTCATTATGATTTGATTTGCACTTCCCTAATATCTAGTTATGTTAAGATCTTTTCATGTGTTTATCTTTATACTGCCTTTGGTAAAGTGTCTTTTCAAAAATTTTAATTGGGTTATTTGTTTTTGTGTCACTGAGTTTTGAGAATTTTTTATATATTTTGGATACAAACCCTTTGTCAGCTATGTGAATTGCAAATATTTTCTCCCAGTCTTAAGCTTATCCTTCCATCTCCTTAACAATGTCTTTTGCAGCACAAAAATTTTACATTTTGGTGAAGTCCAATTTATTAATTTTGTCCTGTCTGCATTATGCTTTTGGTGTCTTATAAGAATTCTTTTGCCCCTACCCTAGATCACAAAGATTGTCTATGTTTTCTTTTAAAGTTTTATAGCTTCCTGTTTTACTTTAGCTCTGTGATCCATTTTGAGTTAATTGTTGTATAAGGTGTGAGAACATGCACATCTTCTCCCAGTTGTTCAATCAGCCCACATTCTAGGTGCTGCCGTGCAGGGATTTTGTAGATGTGATAAAAGTTCCTAGTTAGTTGACTTTAAATTAATCAAAGGGGCTATTATCCTGGGTGGGCCTGATTTATTCAGCTAGAAGCCATTTAAAGGTGGACCCAGGCCATCCATGAGGTCATCTAGGTAGTTGAGCGGAAAGAAAACTGTAGGCACTTTGTACATTCTGGGACCCCCACGTTTACCACTTTGTTGCTGATCTGCTGCTTCACCTTGTTGGTGTGTCATAGTCTATTACCATGAAACAGCAGCTGGATCTGTGATGGCTCTCTCTTCCTTCTGGATCTTTCTTAAGTTTCTCTGACTCCTGGGCCAGGTGTGTGTGTTCAGTCCATGACAAAGAGCCCTGGCTGGGGCAGGATATGCTTGAAGCCAAGGTCAGAGGCAACAAGAATGGACACAGGTTTCAGCCCATCCTTGTAGGCTCCCTGCTCATGCTGGGTGGGGGATCCAGCCAACATGTTTTCTTCCCTTACTGCCTGCCTGTGGACTTGGGGTTTGCTAAGTCAGTCTGCAATTGCATCAGACAATTCCTTATAATAAATCCCTTGATATAAATTGAGATGGCTAGATATAGATAGTTAGTGGTTCTGCTTCTCTGGTTGAACCCTGACTAATATACTTATCCTATTTCCTTTGTTATTTCTTAATTTTATTACATTGTGCAGTCATTTGGAAAACATTGCTTTCAGCATAATACCATCAAAAATATTTTAATATATGAGTTGATTAAAAAAAAAAAAACAACTGAAAGTAAATATACCAACATGTTGATTGTGGTTTTCACTGGGTGCTGGGATTTCAGTTAAGGTTTTTTGTCATTTGCGTATTGGTACTTTCTAAATTTTCTACAATGAACATGGGTTATTTTGGCAGCAAGTATCTAAAACAATAATAGTTATTTTAAGGCAAAAAGCTCAACTTAAAAGGCACTAAAAGCAAGAGTACAAGAACTTTTGATAATTATGTAAGTTTTGAGGCGTTGCTAATTATATCTTGAATTCCTCAAAAAAAAAAAAAAAGGCATATATGCTAAATGCCAAGTGGAGATGCTGAGAAATATGTTATTTGTTTCATCTTGTGTTTCTCTGGAGAGAGCTGTTCAATTTCTTCTCGGAATTAACCAGGAGTAAAGTGTTAGAGCAGCTAGTTTTCTCTAACACTCTGTTAGTTCAGCTACAAGAGTT
>JAQZBX010079976.1:0-13891 GCA_029593785.1 Cabassous unicinctus
AAAAAAAATGCTTTCTCCAATTTTCATCCATCCTTTTTCCTCAGAACCCTTGACCTACCATCTCCACTATTTTCCATCACAAAACCCTGGATTTTCCTTTGTAGGACTTACTATAACTTGTAAATAAGTAAACACAAATAATTTCCCTTTCCTCCAGTAGACTGTAAGTTCCATGGAGGAAAGTGCTTTTTTTTGCCTCTCTTTTTCATAAAGCCTGGCACAGTACCTGACACACAGCTGCTCAGTATATATTCATTAAATGAGTGAATGCAGGAGAGAACCCTTGTCACTGAAGTAATGTTAAGGGGCTAGAAGACATTAAAATCATCCTAAGATGCTATATTAGTCAGGATTCTCAAGAGAAACAGAACCAGCAGGAGATATCTGTAAATAGTATGAGATTTTATAAAATTCTCACATGACCATGGGGATGCACAAGTCCAGGTTCCACAGGTAGGCTGCTCTGATGAAGGTCCAAAGAAGGTCCTTGATGAACTCCCAGGAGACACTGGCTGTCCAAAGATGAGATGGGAAATTCTTGCTGATTGCTGAAATCACTTCCCCTTTTAAGGCATTCAATTGATTGGATCAAATGTCACTCATTGCTGACAGCCATCTCCTTGGTTGATTGTGGATGTAATCAGCCATCTATGCAATAAACTAACTGATGATTAAAGCCCATAAATGTCCTTGTATTACAATTAGCCCAGTACTTACTTGACCCAACAATGGGCACAATTACTTGGCCAAGTTGAAACATTAGCCTAACCATCACAGATGCTTTCTAGTTTCCTTAAGGTAAGCTATGCAGTTATCTAGCAGGAGAATGACCTTTCCTTAAGTAAAATGCTTGACCTTTCTTTGAATAGAAAATGGTTGTCAGAACTTTTTAGGGATCAAAAAAAAAGAGAAATTCATTATTTTAAAAGTCATAGGAGTCTATAGACTGCTATTTACTGACTCTCTTGCTCTATTAATGTTTTTATGTACATATGTGAATATAAAGGATTTGCATTCTTAAGTTTGATTTTTAAATTTTTGCCTCTTGGTTTTTTTCTGATATATACTTATGGAGACTATATAATCAATTACTTTGTGTGTGTTATTAAATTTTTAAAATATATTTTTATGACAGAAGTTGTGAACTTACAAAACAATCATGCACATGTGTAGAATTCCCATACAACAACCCTTTACCAACACACCACACCGTTGTGGAACATTTGTGAGATAATATCATCAGACTATTACTACTAGCTATGGTCCATAGAGTACATTTTAGCCAATTTCTTTTTTTTTTTCTTTTGTTATTTTTTTTTGTAGCCAGTTACTTTTAAGTGTACTTGAACTTCATTCTTTTTTTAGAGTGTAGAGGACTAAGAATCATATTTCTAAAATTAATATGACATTTGGGTGTCTGAAAAACTGCCGTCATTTTAAATCCCAAACTGTACAGATGCCTCAAGGGCAGGAAACTTCTTCCTTTTTATTCACCATCATGTCGGTAGTCCCTGGCACAGCGACATTTAGCATTCCATAAGTATAATACACATTTACTAACATTAATTCATTTCCACTCTCTCTCAAGGTTAATCTGAAACGACCATGTCCTTTCTGGGCAGAAGATGGCCATTGTTCAATAAAAGACTGTCACGTGGAACCCTGCCCCGAGGTAAAATTGATAATTAAAAATAATAGGGAAAAATGCTCAGTTCTATGTGAAAATTATATTATCTGGTACTTTTTTTGGTAAGCATCAACTCTATATTTTTTGGCTGATGGATTTGGACTTGTCAACAAATTCACATTTTTGAACTTTTTTTTTTTTTTTTTTAATTTTAATTTTTTAATTTAGTAGCAAGAGAATTTAACGTAAAGTGAAAGTATACACTCAAGACAGGAGAGTGGGTATGCTTGTACGAGTCAGAACAGTCACTTCAGCTCTCTCCTTTTAAACCAGATTATTGAAGACTTATTCTTTACTTGCCACCAAAATGGTTTGAGTACACTCATATCCAGTGACATTGGTAATCGAGTGTATAAGTATAGCCTGATTCTTAAATGGATGGAAAATCGGAGGCCTGTTCTAGGATTGGATCTACAATTGGCTAACTCTTATTTCATGCTTTATTGAATCTGCATTGTGTTTCTTAAACCAAGAAAATGCTACTGGACTCGAAAGTTCAGACATATTTCAGTTGTGGAATTAGGTCTTCACTTGATCTAGTTACATTTGAAAAATGGCTATACTTATTACCAAGGGAATGCTACATTTAAACTTTGATCTTTGACGTCTGACATAATTATATTCTTCTCCTTCAACAGTAATTAGTTGTAAGGTATGGTTTCATTTCACTGTTTGGTTTTCTTGCTAATCAGTTAGTCCTATTTTGTTGTCCTTAAAAGTAGGAAAAGATAGTATGGACCAAGTTCCTAAAGCGGAATTAAAAAATTTGTTCTTTATTTTCCTTTCATAATGAATTAGCACAAATATGTATTTTTTAAACTTTTATTTTGAATTAATTTCAGACTTACAGAAATACTTCAAGAATAGCACAAAGAATTTCCATGTGCTTTTCATCCAGATTCCCTAAATGCTAATGTTTACCACATTTGCTTTATCATTTTATTTCTATGTATGTTTATATATTATTATTATTGTTTTCTGAACCATTTGAGTGTCAGTTACAAACACAATTATTTTTCACCCCTAAATACTTCTTTCCATGGGCCACAAAAATGACTTTTGCTTTTTAAAATTAATCCAAAATTGTCTAAACTTTAGCTGTCATCTTAGAGGAGAAATTAAAATCAAGCATAACATTTTCAAGAATTTCCACTTTTTAAAAGCTTCCTTCCCTGTGGTAAGAAAGTTTATGAAAAAAGAGGTTGTCGGTTTTGTGGATTTTTTTTACCAAAAAATAATATAAATTATTTTTAAAATACTGCATTGAGAGTTAAGACTGATTTTTACTTTCTGACTTTGTATACATCATTGATTTGTCTATACTGTGATTTACAAGTGTGTAAATTGGTATAACTCTACCTTTTACTAAAACTTAAGAGATAGTATAAAAACAGAAGTTGAATGATTGTACATTTGCTCCCCATGGAATAAAATACCCTGTGAATTAGAGCAATAGCATTATTGATTTGTGAGGAAACCTCAACAAAATGAAAAGATCACTTTTTAAATTTTTGTTGTTGTTCATTTAAGAGTAAAATCCCAGTCGGAATTAAAGCTGGAAGTTCTAATAAGGTGAGTCACTTTTCTTCAATATTTCTGCTTTATAAATATCCATTTATTACCTGAGAGTGGTTGTAGTAAAGAACCATAATATGGTTAGTTGTAAATGGAGGCATTTGCTTCAGAATCCCAAATCTTAAATTCTTGCATCAAGCAGAGAGGTTGTACATTCTTGCTCATTTATAATTAAAAATTATATAGCTTCTTTGAAATTATCTCAGTTTTTTGTTTGGAACCTCTAGAACTATAAAGTATAATTACAGTATCAGATCACCTAGTCAACAGGTGTTTTATCACACAGGTATTTTTAGTTCTTTTGTTTCAACTAGTCAAGCTGTCATAGTCAGGGTTATATTTTATAGACAGTAAACAATTATCAGGATATTTTGAGCAGAGTACTTTCAAATGGTAGTAAAAATATTCCTTCACTAAAGATTACCCTTTTCCTATAATGAGCATGCCATAATTTACTTTGCCATTCATGTGTTTGTTTTTAAATAATTGCACAACTAATCATAGCTGTCCATAAACTGAGGGTCCACTGTTTGCATTGTGCAGTTCTGTGGATTTTTAAAATTTTAATTTTCAGATCACAGTTTACTTTTAGTTTTCCATTACTATACATATGTAATAAAGATCATCATTCTCTCTGTGTCTCCTCTTTGCACATCCTCTCTCCATTTCCTTCTTGCTGACTCTCCCCTGTGTGGCCTTTTGCTTGAACTTACTTTCTTCTATTTATTTTTGTTTCAAATCTATAATAAGTAAATAAAACAGTATAAAAACAGCTAAAACCCCCACCGAACCCCTCCCCAATCCCTTTCTACTTACTCCCTCCCTAGAGCTATCTACTTTTCTGATGTGAATGTGTAGCCTTCTATAGTTTTATACTTTTATTGCATGTGTATCCACATATAATCTATAGATTATTTTATGTAAAGTTTAAAAAAATTAAGTGATAGTGTACTTTTGTGTTTCTTCAGGTTAAAACATTTTTTTTTTCAGTTTCTATTTTCACTCAGCACTATGCTTTTGAAATTTTTATCTGTTGATATATGTAGATCTTGTTCATTCATCTCAACAGGTATATAGTATTGAATTGTGTGACTATATCATGGGTTAATCAGTTCTCTATTGATGGATGTTTCAGTTGTTTACAATGTTTTGGTATTACAAATAATGTTGCACCAGCATCTTGTCTTTTGTCTCCTGTGAACACGTGTAAGAATTTCTCTAGGTCAATATGTAGAAGTAGGATTGCTGGATCATTAGGACATGTGTATCTCAACATTGAAAAATGATATCAAACAACTTTGTAAAATGATGGTACCTCTTTTTTTAAAAAAATTGTTGCCTTGGGTTATGGTCTCAGTAGTGGAACTGTTTGTTCAAGCAAGGGTTTATGCATTTTATGACTCTAGATATATATAATCAAATTACTTTCTCATGAGGGTTTTCTCAGTTTATGTTATCACCAACACAGTAATACTAATAGTTACATTTTTAGTATCCTTACTTTTTAATAGGTGGAAATTTATGCCTCATTTTCATTTGTATTGCTTGTATATGTTAAGAATTTTAATAATAGGATGTGTCTATATTTAGTGTATCATCAGTGACAGATTGTTTTATCAGCAGAACCTGAAATAAAGAGAAAGATAATTATTACTAAATTTACTTATGCACTTCCTTGCAGTATTTGAAAGTGGCAAACAATACCAAAGAATTAGAAGATTGTGAGCAAGCTAATAAACTGGGAGCAATTAACAGCACATTAAGGCAAGTTTTAATTTGAATAGTATTGAGAAAATATTCTTATTTATTTGTATCAGAAATCTTGTTTTTCTTATGATTTTGATATAGCATCTTTGCTAACCATTAAAGTTTCTGCTAGTAAATTTTTAAAAGAGGAAAATGTTTTTCTGTATCTTAAATTCCATAATAGAATTGCTTCTGCTTGACTTATTCTTAAATTTCTAGAATGTTTTTTCAGTAATGAATCTATTAAAAAGTAGAATTTTAGAAGTTTGTTCAGCTGTTCAGCTCTCAGGGCTTATGGGTTCATTCTTCCTGATTATTATGGGAAAAGGGGCTTGAATCTGTAAGTCTTTTATAAATTGCAATTCAATCTATATGTTTTGAATGAAAAAAAGTTGCCTATTAACATAATCATTAAATTTCATAGATTTTTTTTTTTTCTGTTAGCCTTCCCTTTTCTTTCACTAAGAAGAAACCTGCTTTTGAAGCCTAACATAAATAATTTATATGTGGCCTCAGATTATGTAGTGTAAAATGACTGAACTTGGGGGGAGGGGGAAGAGGGCAAAAGAAATGCTGCAGAAATTCTTTTTAATTTCCCTATTTTTTTAGGTTTCTTTTTCTGTGTTATAGTTGTTACAGATATATAATAAAGTTAGCGGTCTTATATATTGAAGAAAAAAAGTTAATATAGAAAAGTACAAAAGATAATATAATAAACACCCACATAATTTCCACTCCAAATGAATAAGTGTTAAAATTGTATACCATGTTTTTAAGAAATGAGAAATCACAGATAAATATGAGGTCCTCCATGGTCTAATCCCCAATCCAGTTTTCTTTCCTTATTCCCTGAAGCAACTACTTGTCATGTATCCAGTCCAGTTTTTTTTTTCCTTATGTCACATACGTATATTTATAAACAATATATAGTTTAATTTTGTGTACATGATTTTATTTTTCCTTTATATAAATGATATAATACTGTACTCAGTATTTTGCAGCTTCCTTTTTTTCATTACACGTTTTACTTTCCAGATCTATTCATGTTGAAACATATAGATTTGTTTCATTCTTTTAACTGATTAATGGCTTTCATCACATAAATATATCACATTTTACCTATTTTTTGCCTACTTTAAGTTGTTTCTAGTTTTTCACTTCTACAAACCATACTACCTTTGAGCTTCCTTGAATATGTTTTTTGGTGTATACCAGAAGTAAAATTGCTGGATTTTAGAGTTGCCTATTAGTAAATATTCTGAATATTTCCTGATGGCTCTCCAAGGTGCTTCTGAGAATGTACACTGCCTCCAGCACTGAGAGTTTGTTTTGTTCTTCATATTCTTGCTAAAAGTTGATAGTGTTTGATGAATGTGAAAGAGGTTTTTTTTTTTTTTTCATATTTTGTTGATTACTACTAAGATTGAGCATCTTTCCATTTGTTTATTGGACATTTGGGTTTCTTATTTATTCAACAAATGAATGCTTACAATATACCAAGCACTGTTCTAAGATACTAGCAATACAGTAGTGTACACAATAAAAAAAATTCCTACCCTCATATAAATTAATCCTTGTGGGAGGAGATACACAATAAGCAAGTAAAGTAAATGAGAAGTAAAATGATGATGAGTGTTTGAGAGAAAAATAAAACAGGGAAGAGGGAGAGAGAAGGCTCTGGGTAGGAGTGGGGTGGGGTGAGGGTGGCACGTGACCAGGGAAGGCACAGGTGATGATAGGCTATTTGAACAGAAAGCCAAACAAGGTCAATTTATGAGTCATAAAGCTGCTTGGTGGATGAGTGTTTCAGGTACACATAACTGTTAGTGCAAGAGCCCTAGGACAGGAGTATGCCTAGAGTACAATAGGAACATAAGAAGGGCAGTACGGTTGGAGCATACTGATCAGCATACTGATCAGCATGCTGATCAAGATAAAGTTGAAAGATGTTAGGGATGCAGAAAGGGGTGGGTGGAAATTGTATACAAAGTTGTGTAGAGCCTTGAAGACAATTATCATGAGTATTGTTTTTAAACTGAGTGAGATGATAAGTCATTGTAAGATATTGACCAGAGGAGTAAGGGAATATGTTGAGGGAGCCTCTTATTGTGTTGTGGAAGCCTGGTTATGTGGTTATTATAATAATCCAGATACGACATGATGGTGATTTAGACCAGGGCAGTAGCAGTGCAAGTGATTAAAAATGGTCAGATTCTCGATATATTTTGAAGATAGAGCTAATAGGATTTGCTGAAGGATTGGATGTGGGTATGAAAATCGAAAGGAACTCTGGATGACTACAAGGTTTGGGCCTGAGGTACTAGAAAAATGAAGTTGCCACTTACGAACCAGTAAGTGATAGAAAATTAGAGTTCAACTTTGGATTTATGCTTGAGCTGCCTATAAGACATCCAGTTGGAGAAGATGAGTAGGTTGTTGGATATACAAGTCTGAAGCTCAAGAGAGAGGTATGAGCAGGACATAAAATGTGGGAGTCAGTCAGTGAACAGATAACACTTAAAAATCGTAAACCTGGATGAGATCACCAAGGAGTGAGTGTAAATAGAGAAGTGATCCAGAGACTGGACTTAGAGTCATTACAAGGTTTAGTGGTAAATTGTTTGGTCATATTCCTTGCCATTGTTTCTCCATTGAGGAGCTGGCTTTTCAAATTATTATTGATTTGTAGGCATTCTTTATATAAACTGATAGCAATTCTTTGTTGGTTGTATGGGTTGTTAGGACTTGTCTTTTAATTTTGCCTTATGGTCTATTTTGTTGAACAGAAGTTATTAATTCTTAAAACTTTTTAATTTAAGTGTAACACACATACAGTAAAGTATACAAATCTTAAGTGTAAGGAGCAATTTAGTTTTAATTTTACAAAGTGAACCCACTTTTATAACCACCATCCAGAATAATATACTTACAACCAAGAAAACTGCTATATGTATTTCATAGTCATTACAATTTTCCGAAGTTAACCATGATTTTGAGTTATATTGGCAGAGGTTAGTTTTGCCTGTTTATATAAATGGAATAATACAGAATGAATTCTTTTGTATCTGGCATCTTTTGTTCAACATTATGTCTGTGAGATTCATTCATATTCTTGAGTATAGTAGCATTTAATTCATTTTCACTGGTATATGGTACTTCATAGCAAGAATATGCGTTGTTACCATCCTGTTATTGATAGGTAGATGTTTTCCACTTTAGGGCCATTTCACATAATATTTTGGTGGACATATATACATGCAGTTCTGATGGGAATATACCTAGGAGTGTTATTAGATACTTGCAAATAATTTTTTAAAATCGATGTACCAAATTACATTGCCACTAACAATGTACGAGAGTTCCTTGTTCCATAACTTCCCAACAATTGGTAATTTTTAAAAGAGCTTTGTTAAGGTATAATTGAAATACAGCAGACTACACATATTTAAAGTGTACAATTTGATGTTTTGATATGTATATGCCTGTGAAACCATCATCACAATCAAAACAATGGTCATATCCATTACTGTCTAAGTATCCTCATGCTCTTTGTAATTTTTCCATCCCATCTATCTCTACCCTCCCCAAATCCCCAGGCAACTACTGATATGCTTTTTATCACTTTAGATTAATTTGCATTTTCTAAAATTGTATATAAATGGAATCTTATGGTATGCATTTTTTTCTTTGTCTTGGCTTTTTATAGCATAAGATATTTTGAGAATCATCCATAATGTAGCATGGATCAGTAGTTCATAACTTTTTGTTGGTGTAGTATTCCATTGTATGACTATACCACAGTTTCTTTTCCATTTGACTGCTGAGGACATTTGAATTGTTTCTAGTTTGGGATTTTTACAAATAAAGCTGCTAAGAATATTCATGTCCATGTCTTTGTATGGACATATGCCTTCATTTCTCTTCTATGATTGGAATGGATGGATCATATGGTAAGTGTATGTTTTAAGAAATCATCAAACTGTCTTCTAAAGTCATTATACCATTTTATATTCCTGCCAAATGTGTTTGAGAATTCCAGTTTTCCCACATCTTTGCCAATTCGATATGTTCAGTCTTCAATTTTACCTGTTCCAACAGGTGTAATGGTATTTCATTGTGCTTTTAGTTTGCATCTCTGCAATGACTAATGAGGTTGAACATCTTTTTCATGTATTTGTTTGTTGTCCATATATCTTCTTTGGTGAAATGTCTATTGAAATCTTTTGCCCATTTTAAAAATTGAGTTATTTGTGTTCTTATTATTGAATTTTGAGAGTTCTGTGTATATTCTGGATACAAGTCCTTGGTCAAATATATGATTTGTGAATATTTTCTCCAGATCTGGAACTTGTGTTTTCATTCTCTTAAGGTATTTTAATTAATTGAAGTATTTTATTTTGATGAAGCCCAGTTTATCATTTTGGCCTTAAATGGATCACATTTTTAGTATATCTAAGAAATTCCCAGAGGTTTTCTCTTATGGTTTCTTCTAGTAGTTTTATGGACATGTATATATATGATTCATAGAGAGTTAGTTTTTGTATATGGTATAGGGTATAGACCCAAATTCTTTTTTTATATTCATATCCACTTTTTGCAGCACCATTTGTTGAAAACACTATCCTTTCTCCACTAAATTATTTTGTCGCTTTTTTGGAAAACGATCTGTCTTTAGGCAATACCACACTGTTTTCTTTTTCTTTATTAAAGAAGTTGTGGGTTTACAAAACAGTCATGTGTAAAATATAGGATTCCAATGTACCACCCTATTATTAGCACCTTGCATTGGTGTTGAACTTTTGTTACAATTGATGATAGCACATTTTTATAATTGTACTGCACACTGTTTTAATTACTGTAGCTTTTTAATAAGTCTTGAAATAAGGTAGCAAAGAAAAGGGAATGAAGTCCTGATACATGCAGCAACATGGATGAACCTTGAAGACATCATGTTAAAGCTAAGCAAAGAACTACATTCTTCTTTTCCAAGATGGCTTTAACTATTCGGGACCCCTTACCCTTCCAGATAAATTTGATATTGGCTTTTCCATTTCTGCAAAGAAGGTTATTTGAATTTTGATTGGGGTTGTGTTTATCTATAAATTGCTTTGGATAGTGTTAATATCTTAACGGTATTTAGTATTCCAATCCATGAACATGGAATGCCCTTCCATTTATTTAGGTCTTCTTTAATTTCTTTTAGCAGTGTTTTGTAGTTTTCTGTGTATAAGTCCTTTACAGCCTTGGTTAGATTTATTCCTAGACATTTGATTCTTATAGTTGCTGCCGTGAATGGAATTTTTTTCTTGATTTCCTTCTTCTGATTATTCCTTGATTGTGTATAGAAACACTCCTGATTTGGCGGTGTTGATTTTGTATCCCATGACTTTGCTGAATTCATTTATTAGCTCTAGGAGCTTTGTTGTGTTTTTTTTTTCTCCCAGAATTCTCTGCATATAGGATTATATCATCTGCAAATAGGGAAAGTTTTACTTCTTCCTTTCCAATTTGGATGCCCTTTATTTTTTTTTCTTGCCTAATTGATCTGGCAAGAACCTACTGAACAATGTTGAATAACAGTGGTGACAGTGGGCTTCTCATCTTGTTCCTGATCTTACAGGGAAAGCTTTCAGTATGTCACATTAAGTAGAATGGTAGCTGTAGGCTTTTTATATGTGCCCTTTATCATGTTGAGGAAGTTGCCTACTATTCCTAGTGTTCTGAGTACTTTTATCAAGAAAGGGTGGTGTATTTTGTCAAATGCCTTTTCTGCATCAACTGAGATGGTCATGTGGTTTTTTCCCCCTTCAATCTGTTAATGTGGTGTATTACATTGATTTTTTTTTTTTTTTAATGTTGAACCAACCTTGCATAGCAGCAATAAATCCCACTTGATCATGGCATATAATTATTTTAATGTACTCGTAGATTCAGTGTGCTAGTATTTTGTTGAGGATATTTGTATCTATGTTTATAAGATAATGGCCGGTAGTTTTCTTGTGATATCTTTATCTGTCTTTGGTATGAAGACAGATAAATGAGTTAGAAGGGAGTGTTCCCTCCTCTTCAATTTTTTGGAAAAGTTTGAGCAGAATTTGAGTTGTCTTCTTGGAATGTTTGGTAGAATTCCCTTGTGAAGACATCTGGTCCCAGGCTTTTCTTTGTTAGAGGTTTTTGATGACTTATTCCATCTCTTTACTAGTAATTGGTTTGTTGAGATCTGCTTGAGTCAATGTAGATAGTCTTTGTGTTTCTAAGAATTTGTCCATTTCGTCTAGGTTGTCTAAATTGTTAGCATACAGTTGTTCATAGTATCCTCTTATATTCCGTTTTATTTCAGCAAGGTTGAGAGTAATGTCTGATTTTCATTATTTGTATCCTTTCTCTTTTTTCTTTGTCAGTCTAGCTGAAGGTATGTCAATTTTATTGATTTTTTTCAAAGAACCAACATTTGGTTTTGTTGATTTTCTCTATTGTTTTATTTATTTTCAATTTCATTTATCTCTACTTTAATCTTTGTTTCCTTCCTTTTGCTCACTTTGGGTTTGGTTTGCTCTTCTTTTTCTACTTCTTCCAGTTTTGAGGTTAGGTCTCTGAAGTCTTCTTTTTCTTTTTTAATGTAAGCAATTTGACCTATAAATTTCCCTCTCAGCACTGCCTTTGCTGCATCCCTTAAGTTTTATTATGTTGTATTTTCATTTTCATTTTCATTTGCCTCAAGATATTTCCTAATTTCACTTCTGATTTCCTCTTTAACCCATTGGTTGTTTAAGAGTATGTTGTTTTATTTCCATATATTTGTGAATTTCCCCTTTCTCCCTCTGTTATTGATTTCTACCATCATTCTGTTTTAGTTGGGGAGACATAGTGTATCATTTCCATCTTTCTAAATTTATTAAGACTTGTTTTGTGACCCAACATGTGGTCACAAAATCCATGTGCACTTGAGAAGAATGTGTATTCTGTTTTGTTAGGTGCAGTGTTTTTTATATATATATATATGTCAGGTCCAGTCAGTTTATTTTACCATTCAGATATTGTACTTTCTTATTGATCTCACTAGATGTTCTATTCATTATTAAGAGTAGTGTGTTAAAGCCTCCTACTATTAATATAGAACAGTCTATTTTTCCCTTCAAGTCTGTCAGTATTTGCTCCATATATTTTGGGACTCTGCTGGTAGGTGTGTATATATATATTTATAATTGTTACAGCTTCCTGTTGAATTGTCCCCTTTATCAGTATGTAATGACCATCTTTGTCCCTCATAACTGTTTTTGACTTAAAGTCTGTTTTATCTAATATAATAGCCACCCCAGCTCTCTTTTGGTTACTTCTTTAATGGTATATTTTTTCCATCCTTTACCCCTCATCATACTTGTATCTTTGAATTTAAGGTGAGTGTCTTGCAGACAGCATATAGTTGGGTCATGCTTTTTTATCCAGTCTGCCTTTTGACTGGAGAGTTTAATCCATTTACATTTAAAGTTACTACTGATAATACATGACTTTCCTCTGCCATTTTGTTATTTAGCCTTAGTAAGTCTAATCCCTTTTTTGTCCTTCGTGTCTGTTAAAGCCTACTTTTATATGTATTTCCTATTTTGTGTTTACCATATCGAGTGCCTTTTCATTTCTATCTGGATATATTTTTCATCTCTTTTCTTTGTGGCTACCATGGGATTAAAAGTTAACATCCTAAGTATGTAACAATCGTATTTGGTTTTATACCAACTTAACCTCAGTAGCATGCACTTTTGCTACTTTTCCTATACCCCTCTTTCCCCCACCGTTTTTTGTACTTGTTACCCCTTATATCTTTGTACATTTAATGTCTGAATACATAGATTTATCATTATGTTTTATGCATTTGCATCTTAGCACCTGTAGGAAGTGAGAAGTGGAGTTGTATGTCAAACAATACAATAAAATAATACTGGCATTTATAATTACCCAAATGGGAACCTTTACTGCAGGTCTTTATTTCTTTATGCTGCTTTGAACCATTGTCTATTGTCCTTTTGTTTCAGTCTGAAAAACTCCCTTTAGCATTTCTTGTAGGGTAGGTCTAGTGGTGACGAACTCCCTCAGCTTTTGTTTACCAGAGAATGTCCTAATCTCTCCCCCATTTTTGAAAGAGCGTCTCACCAGATATAAAATTTTTGGCTGGTAGTTGCTTTCTTTCAGCATTTTAAGTATTTCTACCCACTGCATTCTGATGAGAAATTGACAGTCTAATTGGGATTCCCTTGTACATAACATGTTTCTTTTCTCTTGTAGCTTTCAGAACTTGCTTCTTGTCCTTTGCATTCAGTAGTGTAATCTATCAGTGATGGGATGTAGTTTTCTGCATGTTTGTCCAGTTTGTTGTTCTCTGAGCTTCTTGGATGTGCATATTCGTGTCTTTTGCTAAGTTTGGGAAGTTCTCTGTCTTTATTTCTTTGACTATTTCTTCCACCCCTTTCTCTCTTTATTTTCCTCTGGGACTCCCATAATGCAAATATTGGTGTGCTTGATGGTGTTCCATAGCTGTCTTAGGCTATTCTCACTTTTAATATTTCTTTTGTTCCCAGCATTACTCACTTCAAGGTCTTGTCTTCATGTACACTGATTCTTTCTTCTGCTAGCTCCAGTCTGCTCTTGAAACCCTTCTGGACATTTTTCATTTCAGTTATTGTGGTCTTCAACTCCAGTAGTCCTGTGTGGTTCCTTTTTAAAATTTCTCTTTACTTAGACTCTCATATTGCTCATTCATTGTTTTCCTAATATCCTTTAGTTCTTTCTCTGTACTTTTCATATCCTTGAGCATATTTAAGATCATTTTTTAAAAGACTTTGTTCAGTATGCCCACATTCTCATCTTTCCCTTTGTTTTTTTTTTTCT
>JAQZBX010079977.1:0-13892 GCA_029593785.1 Cabassous unicinctus
AGGTTTTGCTCCCTTAGGGCAGCAGGATTCAGCAGGCTGTATGAGCAGAAACCCTCCCTTCTCCTGGTCAGGTTGAGTTCCCTTTTGAAATTCAAATTGGATCCTGATTAATGTGTACTTTTCAAGTCTCTTCTAGACCAACCCCTCCTCCCAGGGGACCATAGATAGGCTCTTGAAAACTTATTAAGTGCTTTTCACTGCCTGACTACCTTAGGGGAGTTGAAATTTTGATAGTCTTCAGCGTGGAACTATTAAATTGGTTTACTCTGCCCTCTCTCAGGCCAAGCCTCTGTATCCCAGGGTGGTGAGGTAAATCAGGCTTCCTCAGCAGATTTGCCTCTCCCCTGGTGCCACTTCAAGCAGGCTGATATGCTCCCCAAAGCTCTAAGGGGGTCCAGGCAACCAAATCCATAGAAAAGACACCCCACTCCTCCCCTTTCCAGAACCATCCCACTCTCAGAGAGTGGTCCCTCTCACTGGGTGGCTGGCAGGAGTTGGGGCTCACTCTAACTCTTTGTCCTGAGGGTGGGAATTAGCCACCCATAATTTCCATGGAGCTAAAAACTCACAGTTTTATATTGAGCAATCTATCTCCCTGTACAGCTCCCTCCAGATCGATGCCCTAAAGGTTCCTGCTCTGTGGACTCCCAGAACAGCTCCCTTGGGCTGGATCCTGTCCCCAATCAGCCGTCTTTTGTGAGAGAGATGGTGAGCACCCACTTAAACCAGTGCCATCTTGCCCCCTACCCTGTATTAATTGTCCTCTATATTTAATATCTCTTATTCTCTTTCTTTACTTCTTTCCTTTCTCCTTCTCCCTTAGCATCTTGTCATAGAACATAAATTATTTTCTCCCATACCCCAAAATATTCACCTGCAATTCTCAGTCCCCCTTTTAGTAACTAATTTGGTTCTTTATATTGACTCTACTTTTTGTAGCACTTTATTTATAGAAGAGAAATTTGAGGAAAAGAGAAGTTACTAACTGGCCTAATATAACACAGATTGTTTAGGATTCAATAAAGGGTAACCAACAGTAAAGTAGTAGTGGATATTTTCATTTTTGAAAACATTACTCTCAAATTAATTCAGAAAATATTTTCCATGTATTTTTATGCCTAAATATCCTTGCTGGATGCTTTTTCATGTTATTTTTTTATATTCATCCCAGTAATTTTTTATTTTATAGGAGATTATTTTACAGACAATGGTAACTTAAATGATGTGCATAGAGTCATATAATTAGTAAGTAGAGGAATTGGGAATCACCCAGATTCATGTCTTTTGTGGTGTTGAATATTGAATTATGTACCCCACCAAAGACAAATACTTAATCTTAATCCACATTCTTGTGTTAGTGAACCGAACCTTATGTAGTATATTTAAATATGTTAAGTTCAGTCAGGGTGTGGACACACTTGTTAATAGAATCTCCTATATAGATGTGACAAAAACCTAAATTGCATGTCTAAAGTAGCCATAACTCAAAGAAAGACACAGTAGGATATCAAGGAAGTTGCCTTGTAGAAGAAAGCTGCCATCATAACACTACCAGCTCTGAGAGAGAGCATGACGGTGATGGCAACTTGATTTTGGCTTGTTTCAGCCAATACATTATGTGGTATTTGTTTATGCCAACTCATTTTGTGTTATTTTTCATAGCAGCACTAACAAACCGAACTGGTATAATTTCTCAAACAAAAGATGCCCCTATTTCTAAATCTGAACTTCAACTTAGACTTTCCTTCTACCATACAGGTACCAAGACATTCCTAGAATCAAAGTTGTCTGGATGATGCTCAGGCCATTTCTTTGGATGGGGCAAGAAGTAGAAAAGGAAGCTACAAAATGTTTTGTTTTCTCCAGTCCTTTCTTTCTTGAGCTGTTGCCACACATTGGATCTGTCTGAGGACTAAGCACTCCTGCCACTGGGGGATAAATGAAAAACTAGTATAAGGATTTCTCTACATTTTCCTCCAGTGGATAATTCACATCACTGTCTCATGAGGTAGAAAAACATATTGATTAGAACTCCATCTTAGAAACAAGATCAGTCTGGGTTTAAATCCACTTCACAAGATTATGTATAAATCATATGATATACTGCACATAGCAGGACTGATACATAGAATGTGGTCATTATTTGTTAATTCACATGATAGTCGCATTTCCTTTAACTACCATAATGGTTTCAAGGAATGTCAACATCACTCTCAGATGTTTTAGTGCAGAGATCAAACACTCATAAAAGTTTTTAGAATGATGATAATTTTGAATCAGTATTTAATACAACAAAAGTTGGTCTTCCTTCTCTCTTCATTTCATCATCTTCCAGTATCCTACCAAGCATAGAGAAAAATAAAAGACACTGTAGAAATGATTTGAAACAATTACTGCTATAAACCTGCATCAGTCACACTCTGATCTCTCATGTCCTGTACAGAATATGACAGCCAGTGATGGCCCTTTGCCCTGTTAGGTGGCATACTTAGCATGATACATGCATTGTTTCATATAACCCCATGACAGTCCTATGAGATAAGTACATTTTAATACTCTTTGTACAGATATGAAAACTGAGACATAGAGAGACTAAGAAACTTCACCTACTTAGTAAGTAGAAGTACCAATCCTAAGAGATTTAGTTTATTGAATTACAAAGCTTTTGCTCTTAAACATGATTAGAATTTTTAATATTAGACAGAAGTTTGTCTAGTCTATATGTCTATCCTCAGAGCATCAAAAGTGGAACAACTGAACAGTTTTTCACTGATCAAGATATTTTCACATGTTATCTTGCTTAGTCCTCCAATGAGCACTGAAAGACAAGTATTACTGCAGTTGATTTATAGCCTCTGAATGGCACAAACACCTATAGCCCCATATTAGAATATCCTGTGCCTTATATCACAAATTCTAAGATCACTTCCAAACCACAGCCATAGAGAGCTGCTAAACCAACCCAGTTTACTCACTCACCACAGCCCCTTGGTCACAGATTCCACAGCCCCATCAGGGACCAAGATAAGCTTGCTTGGCTGCCATCTTGGATGAGTTGTTAATTTTAATCCTCTGGGAGATAATAGTTCATAGCATCCTTAACTCCTTTTACTTTAGCAATATCCATTTACTACTTCTTTGTAGCCATAAATGAAAATATTAGTAGGGACAAATTCTGCGGATTCTTCAGCCTAAAAAACAACATAAGCAAAAACAGCCATATTTTACAGATGATTTTTGGTGCTAAGATTCTACCCTATTTGCATCCAGACTCTGAGGGACCAAAGGAGCTATCTTCAGGCAAAGTAAAGTCTTTCTAAAAAAGAGCTTAAGTATGCTGTCTTCAGGGATCTGCTACTCTAGGGTACCTTTCATTTGTTGCTGATTTCAAAATACTTACAATTCCTAATTTTTCTGCTTTAACATAGTTTATTATTTTCAGGGCTTTAAATCAGGTTGGAGTGCAAATCAAATAATGCTTTTTATAGCATATTACATCTGGCCATGAAGAAGGCAAGACTGGCAAATGTGCCATGAAGAGGCACTGGAAAAGATGTCCTTCAATGGTTGGGTTTCTCCCCATCAATTTTTGCTGAAGCCTATTGGAAATTTTGACTAATGAAATTCATATCTGAGCTAGGATTCTTGTGGCCCATATTCACAAGACTGTGTTAGCCTATAAAACAAAAATAAAGTCAGTTTACGAATTCATTGATATTTAGAAAGTCTCTCTTAGCAATAAATTTTGAGGCATTAGTTGATGCAAAAGAAATATATTTAAGGCAAAAATTGGTGAATTTACAAAGTAGCATGTAGTGATGGATCAGTGGTTGCTAACTTCATGCAAAGTGTACCTAACAGTAAGGTGCCTTGTCATGGAATAGACTTGTTACTTCTCTAAACACATTAGGAAAGGTAAGGGCAAACAGTGACCCCATTGTTAATACTTTTCTCTTAAGGTGTGACTATAGACTTCAATTTACAGGTAAGTTATATTTTAACATGTTTCTACCATCACAGATTTATATGAATAATGATCGTGATACCCAGACTACTTAGAAAAGCAGTCTCTTCAGATATTATCGACACAAACATGAGATAAGGAAATAAAAGATCTTATATTAAATTATTTTACTGATTTAAAGTCAGAATATTCTTTTCATAATATTCTTTTTATAATACACACACACACACACACACACAAACACGTACCAAATAATATAGCTCTCATACATCTCTGTTATTTGCATTACAATATTTCACATTTTCAAATGCATTTCTTTGATAGCTTATGAAATAGAGTATTTTGAGGGGGTCTCTTTTTTTCTTCACTTATTGTCCAATAGAGTGAGTAGACTGGCTTTTTGTAAGAGTCTTGAGTCATACTTATTGCAAATATTTTCAGGTGGATTCCTGTAACTGCATTGCTATCCTGTCAAGTCGAAAGGTGCTAGCACCCTTGCTGAGAAGCCCAGAGAATGCTTCCAGAAGACACGAGAGATTCATATATTTGTTTATTGCAAGAAGAAACTTACAAGCTGAAGAAACAGTCCAGGGTGGCAGCTGGACCCAGGTGGTACTCTGCTATTCAACTAGGGATATGCACAGTATATAAAGAGGTATATAAGAACAAAAAAGGACATTATAAATCACAGGACTTGGGGGTATTTGCTGGAATGTGCATACCTTTTCTTAATGTTCTTTCCCATGCTCTGTGGAAAGACCCTTATCTTTGTGGTCACAAGACTGTGCTTCTAGTTCTCTTTCTCCATACCTGACCTCTCCACCATCCTCAGCCTTCTCTTCTTCATTAGCTTCCACAACATAAGCCCAACTTACTCCTTTGACATGAAGGCAGAGATGGGTAGGGACTACCAACCAATGGCTTTCAACAATATTGACAATAAAGGTTTAATAATAGCAGGAGCCATATGCAGCACATTGTGATGGCTTCACCTACTCCAAGCAGGGTCATCAGGCCTATCTGGAGTAATGGTTGCACCCATGTCCCTCTCCTGCCACAGTCCAGCTGAAAAAAGTCACACAAAGTATGTTTTCATATACTTTGCAACCAGCGGGCTTGCTTTTGGAATTTAGTTTTCTTGTGTCTTCCTGCAACTGAGATTTAGCCCACGTATAGCAGGAGGTGTTAGCAATAGCATGCATACCTCCTTCTTGCGCTAGGAGGAAGACTAAGTCAATGTGATTAGCAATCACTATTTTGGCTAGAAAGTCCAATGATTTTGCTGAACCTAAAAGGATCATGCTATGAACTCAGCAATGTCATTCAAGGTGGGTAATAAATTGTGTATCATGTGTTCATGGGTGCTTACTCCCACTTGGGATGGTAATGTTCTTTGTGTATCAGGCCCCATGTTTCCAGCCCACTAGACTGTCACCCCAAGTATGTTAAGCTCTTCTAAGCCAGCTTCTGTTATCCTACCCTTCTTCCAGGCTGCCCTAACCTCTTAACATCTTAGGAATCATGTTGAAGGTATAATGGGATTATAAAAAGGGGATGATCCACTTACACTGGCTGTAAAGGAGAGTCCCACATGGTGTGTCTTTGTTTCCACTTTCAAGGGACTATCCTCATCTGAACAGTTTTAGTATGATAAGGAACAAAGTCTGGGTGCCTCCCCCATCCTCTTCCCTTCCCTGTGTTAAGAATCCAGATAAGGCCATGTTTCCCTTCCAGGGAACTGCTGAGTTCAGCTTCTAGCAGACCTAAGTAAGGCAGGCATTCCATCCAGTAAGAAAGATCTCAGGATGTAGATGGCAAAGCTCTTTTAATGAGCAGTCATAAAAGTTCTCACACAATGCAAGCTGCCTGTGAATACTGGGTGATGTTGCAGGTCCATCTAATTCTATGATAGTGGGCCCATCATTTAGTGCATTGTGCAGTAAGTGGGATCCTTATTCAGAGGAGATATCATCTGTATAACTGAAGTGGTGGCAGAGTCACTTTTCCAAGATATCTCATGTGTGCACTGTGTCCATAAGAAGACCTAGAAAGCCAAGGTCATAACTGAATAGGTGTCTACCATTTCTGATTAGATGGAGAAAGAAAGCTGATGTTGCTTTGAACAGTCCATGAATCCTATGTGGAATAGTTTCTAAATACCTTTATTTTTGTCTCTGGCTTGTAGTTGATATCACTCACATTGTTAAATGGCAGATTGGGCCTATTTTAATGAGACAGGTATTCTGTGTTCTTGGGCTCATAATTTCACTGTGTCAGAATTTCAATGTCTAATTCAGTGGTGGATCCATTAAGAAGTGGAAGCAGCCATGGTAGTTCATCTATTTCATGGCTGTCATTGTACTTATCCTCTGGGCATGGTTCATCCTCTGTCTTCTTCCCAGGAGGATCTCCATCCTCTTTGCAGCTCAGCATATATTTTATCAGCTAAAGTTTTTTCATGATATTCACCTTACACAGGTCATTCCATTAGCTTCAATTGGGTATGATGGTTTGAAGCTGTATGTATCCCAGAAAAGTATGTTCTTAAAGTTAATTCATTCCTGTAGATATGGACCCATTGTAAGTATGATCTTTTTGTCAGTAGAATCTTAAGTTGACATGTGACCCACCTCATTCAGGATAGGTCTTAATTGTTTACTACAGTCCTATATGAGAGAATGAAATTCAGAAAAAGGTCAAGAAAGCCATGGATGCAAGAAGCTAAAGCAACAAAACCTGGAAGAGAAGGGAGAGACCAGCAGTCACTGCATGTGTTTTGCTACGTTGCAGAGGAACCCAGGATTGCTGGGAGCCCATCATCAGGATGAAAGCATTGCCTTGATTATGACTTGATTTGGACATTTTCTTAGCTTCAAAACTGTAAGCTTGTAAGCTAATAAGTTCCCGTAGGTAAAATCAATTCATTTCAGGGTATCTGCTTTAGGCAGCTCTAGCAAAGTAGAAAAATGAGTAACATAGATGGTGCCCTTCCAACTGCAAGTTGTTTCCAAAAGTATCTTCCCCACACTGGGGATGGAGATTCTTTAATTTTCCCATCATTTTTCCCTCCTTTAACCTGACAAACGATCGACACCAGCACATAAGTCAGCAACAGGTAAAAGGGGGGAGCATTTGGGTCCAAGTGTTCCAGGGACAAGAGGACCACTCATATTTCGGCCTGTTGGGTACTTTTTTCTCATAGGAAGAGGTACATAATCTGCCTGACCCAAGAGAAATGGCAGCTACTTCCCAATGGACACTGGATGGTTTCAGTTTGGCTGATCTGTCTGTGAAACAGTGCTGAACTGATGGGGTATCTTTGAGTTTGGTTACCTTGATGCTGATACAGGGAAGAAGGTGTTTTCATCAGATAATGCAACAGGATAATTGTTGTTGGGGCCTCTACCACCTGCTCATACATGCAGGCTTTTCCCAGATGACTTGGGCAAGGGCAAACCTGAATATACTACTTCCATTTGATTATACTGTCTTGTTGGGCACTGTCTGGGTGAGTATTTTGATTATCCAGGATCCAGAACCTGATGGAGATTTCTGGCTGCAGGAGAGACTGGGACATTTTGGCAATCTTTTTCAATTCTACAAAGGCACAATTGTAAGCCATAAGCTGCCTATAAAATGGGGAGTAATGTTTGGCTGCATCTAGGAAATTCTTCATCCAAGAATTTAGGAGTCCATGAATTCCTGTTGTTTCATTATTCTACCACAAGGACTAGTCAGCATTTGTATGGGTGGCAGAAACCTATAGCTTGAATGGAGTTAAAGTGTGGCTGAAGCAGACTTTACCTTTTGTAGGTCCTGCATCTTCTCTGTGCCCCAGTGGAAAGAACCTGCTTTTTGTATCACCTGATATAGGGCTTACAAGAGTATACTAAGATGAATAATATACTGGCACCAATATACAAATTGCACAATATCTGAGACAGTGGGGCCTAAAGGTGGCACTTCCACATTCAAGCACCAATAGGCTGCCACACTCTACTTGCTTTTTAACTGGCCACAGTGGGTTATAGAAGGTAGAGATGGTGGAGTGGATGAATCCCACAAATAGAAGCTCCTTTATGACTTCAGTAACACCATATTCCCCTCAGGAGATGTTGTATTGACACTGTTGCACAATGCAGGGAAGAGATGGAAGCGCCAAGGGTTGGTCAATTATTTCTTAAGTATGACAGCAAAAGGACAAGCAACAAAAGAAAACTAGAGAATTTGGACTTGTTCAATATTTAAAAGTTTTGTGAATTAAGAACATCATCAAGAAATTAAAAAGACAAGAGATGCAAAAGAAGGAAATATTTACAAATTGTAAATCTGATAGTGATCTTGTATGCAGAATATATTAAAATGTTTTCGCATCTCAACAAAAAAAGACAACTCAATCTAAAATGTGTTTATAAAGACATTTCTGCAAAGAAGATGTGCAAATGGTAAATGAGCACATGAAAAGAAGCTGCATCTTTAGTCACAGGGAACTGCATGTCAAAAACACCATAAAAAACCTTTTCACATGCACTAAAATTGCTGCATTTTTAAATATATGAGAAAGGAAAAAATATTGTCATGGATGTGGGGAAATTAGAACCATTGTGCATGCTGTTGGACATGTAAAATGGTGAAATCACTGAAGATAAAGGTTTGGAATTTCTTCAAAAATTAAACATAGAGAGACTTTTGGTCAACCAAGAAAGTGGAGTAAAAATGCATTAAGCTTTAGTTGAATATTGAAAAAACTATCAAAAACTGTTAAAGCTATCTTTGTCAGAGCTCTAGAAAAAAAAACATGCAATAACTAGGTGAGAATATAATCAAGAAAAGGGCAATTTTAAAATGGCAGTAGGGAGCAGATGTGGCTCAAATGGTTGAACTCCCACCTCCTACATGGGAGGTCCTAGGTTTGGTTCCCCATGCCTCCTGAAAAAAACAAAAACAAACAAAAAGCGAAAAAATGAAAAATCCAATTCAGGGAAGCTGATGTGTTTCAGTGGTTGAGTGCTCACTTCCCACATACAAGTCTCAGGTTCATTCCCTGGTCCCCAGTACCTAAAAAAAAAACAACAAAAAAGAAAGAAAATGGCAGTTAAAGTTCAGGTACACTTGCTGATACTTTCCAGATTGAGTGTTTTCCCTGTAATCTGAGATACCATCTATAACCCATGTTTCTTTCTAGCCATCCTATTGATCACAAAGAGGGGCTTATTCAGGTACAGAGTTTGATAACTCCTCAAAGGGATCTTATATAAGGGTCAAAGACAGAGAAGTCACCTCATTATCTGTGCAGTGGGCTTCCTTATTGCATGTACTTGAATGTGAATTTCTATTTTATAAGGGAACATTTCTTTTCATTTCCTAATGGAAGGATTAAGATATAAACCAGAATGTTGGGGAATTCAAATCTGAAAACAATATTATGCCATTCAGTAATAAATGCAGTTTCAATTAAAAGCGAGTATAAAGCAACCAATTGTCTTTGAAATGGCATGAATTTTTAGATGGTTCAGTTCCAAAGCTTCCAATTTCACAACCCAACCATCACTTCTGGGTGAAAATTGCAGAATCGCTTTCAAATATATTGTTCAGAAAAAAAAAAATATTCTTGGCTCTTTTTTTAAGAACACAGGAGCATCTTCCAGAAGATCTTGAAAACTTTTTCTCTTTTTATACTGGTCAGAATTTTATCAGTTGTCTATCCTTATGTCATAACTGAAAAGGAGAATTGCATTACCAAAATTGGTTTTGTCCGTTACATATTTAATCCACATTTACAGTTTTAGATTTGTAATGGACTCAACTTTACTTCAAATGCATGATCACCTGATACCAGAACAAAATAGAGTCTGGTAGAAAGAAAATCTGTGGGCAATTAACAGTGTCTGACACACCCAATATGACTCTATTGGTTACTCCATTGCTATCCTATATCTTTTATCACTCTCTCTTTGTCTCCTTCTCATCTCTCCACCTCTACTAGTTTCCTCCCACTGACATTTAAACATGATCAATTTTCTCCCGTACAAAAGCATATTTAACTTTAACTATTTGTCCCCTTTTTAGTGGTTATTTAGATCCTTACATTAACCCTATTTTTAGCAAATTTTAATTTTGCAGAAGTGGAAACTGAGACACAGAGATGTTGACTAACTAATCCAAGATCACACATATTGTTCAGGATTCAAAAAATTATAACCATGAGTGAAGTAGTAGTACATAGGTCCACTTTGAAACCTTTCTTTCAATTCAATTTACAAAATATTTTTCACTTATTTTCTATGCATAAATATACTCACTGCATGAATTCAATTGCTATTTTTTTGGTACCAGTGTATGATGAGACACAATAGCATATGATTAGATATCAGGTTTAGAAGTCAGATCAGTTTGGATTTAAAACCAAATTCAATAATTATTAGCATTTAGATCTTGTTCAAGTGATGTTCAAAGTTAACATTAATTCCCTTATATACAAAATGCAAATATTAATATATCCTTTATTGGATTATATGAAAATATAATTTTCATAAAATCAGAATGACATATTTTGAAATGTTTACTTTTTTAATTCACATGGTATTTATATTTCCTTTAACTCCTCTTAACATTTCAGAAAATCTCAACATCATTTTCAGTTATTTTATTGGAGAAAAAAAACATTCATAGAAGATTTTGATTATTATGAATCTTGACATAGTGATGAATATAACAAAACTTGAACATTTTTCTCTCATAATTTTTGCACTCTTTCAGAATCCTAAAAATCATTTCCCAAATAAAGCAAGCTACATATGTGAATTGATAAAATATTGCCATACACTTGGTTGATAGGAACAAGAGCTCTTATTTCCTGTACAGAGAGAGACAACAACAAAGGACCTTTACTCTATATCAGGCAGCATTCTAAGGACAATTCATGCATTATCTCATTTAACCATACGAGAATCCTATGAGATTGACACTTTATCATCCTCTCTGTATATATGTGGGAACTAGGATAAAAACTGGCTGAGAATCCAACCAAAGTTTCCATAGCTTGACAGCCTTAGGAAGTTAAACTTCTTGTAATCCAAAGCTTTTGCCCTTGGAAATGTAAGATTTTTAATATTAGCAGTACTTCTAGCCTACATGCATCTATCCTTAGCAGTTTTGCACTGTTATAGATTTTTTCACATGCTTATTTTTCTCTGTAATTCTTTGAGATAAGTACTTTTAGGTCTGTTTTATAGATTCTGATTAGTTCATGCATGCATACGCTCAGCACTAGAACATTCTGTGCCTTATGTACCAGAATCCATGATCACTTCCAACCAACTGCTATAGAGAGTCAGCTTGCATAACCTAACTTGATCTCCCCCAAAGAACATGGTCACAGATGTTGACATCACAAGAAATAACAGGATGAACTGGTTTGGCTGCCATCTTGGCTGAAGCTGCTAATTCTACTCCTTTGAGGACTGTAAGTTTTGAAAACCCTTAAGCAATATCAATTTACATATTTCCCTGAAATCATACTTGAAAATGTTGATAACGACAGACTCAGGAGACTCTTGATCCTGGAAAAACATGTAAGCATAACCAGCCACAAATAACGGATGCTTTTGGTCCTTGTTTCTAAGTCTTGTGGACCCAGGTTCCCATGTTCCAAAGGAGCTAATTCAAGACTGAGCAAAGACTTTCTTAGGAGAATTCTTAAAAGAGATGAAATCAGGAACCTGCTACTTCAAGAAAACTGCATTTGCTGCTGAGTTCATGATACTGGAAATCTGTAATTTTTCTGCTTTAATGTAGTTTTCTATTTTCAGTGTTTTTAATCTGTTTTGAACTAATCTCAAGTTGCTTTATAGACTACTTCACAGAGTCACTAAAGAGCAATAGAGCAAATGTGTATGGAAGGAGAATCCTGCACAGATGTCCTCCAAAACTTACAGTGTTTCCCAATGAAATTCCACTGAAGGTTAAATCTTAGGAAATTTTCTTTGATTAAAGAAATTCTAAGGTGAGATGCTTGTGGACCACATTCACAGGATGGTATGGGGTTATAGGACAAAAATAAGTTCTGCCCATGAATTCTGATTTACCTAGGAATTTTCTCTAAGCAATCATTTCTGAGTCAGTAATTGAAGGAAAGAATTACTATACTTGAGGGAAAAATGGATCAACTTGCAAAGCAGGAGTCAGTATTGTGTCAGTGACTACAAGCTCCATGCAAAGTATTTGCTAGAGATAAGATGGCTTGTCAAAGATTGAGGCTGTTACTTGTCTAAATGTATTCAGAGACAGTGACTATTTTTGGTATTTTTCACTCAATGTGACACTAGGATCTTCAATTTATAGGTAAGTAGATATAATTATATATTTTATTATCACAGATCTTTATGGAAAATATATTCATAAAGGCATTCACTTGAGACCTTGTGGAAACAGACGTAAAACTTTTGTTAAATTATTTTACAGATAAGAAAGGACAAAGGACAGAAGGAGCAGTTTTTGTAAAAAATTTGTAAAAACTTGTAAAAAATTGCGTCACAAAATTGATTTTAAAAAGAACATTAAAAATGCCCATATTTCATAATTCAAATATTCACTATTAGTCTTTAGTGTGTTTTTTAAAGTCATTTCTACTATATAAGTTATTTTAGACAATTGATGTAATGTAAGTACTGTTTTATACTTGTGTTTTTCCACTCAATACTACACTGAAATAACCTTTCCACATGAATAGTATTTATTACAAATATCTGAGTTGTCTATCTGATATTTCACAAATATATATCATAATTCACTTGACTGTTTAACTTTTTGTAGACATTATTGTTGTCTTTACACTTTCAATATTATGAAAAATGTATTGTGAAATATAACCTGTATGTATGTGTTTGCCAATATTTCTTGTTTAGACTAAATTCTTAAGAGTAAGGAGTATGGGATCAAGGAATATAACCAATTTCTCAGTCCTTATTCATAAATTCATGCTTATTTGCAGAATATTTAATACTGTATTAGTCAGCCAAAGGGGCAGACAGCTGCCCATGTTTGCCAGGGTTCAGTCTTCTTGGGTTCCTCTCTTCCCAGGGCTGTGTTTCTCCCCAGGCTTAGCTCCTCTGTTTCATCCACCAGGTCAGCTATAGACTGTCAGGCAAATGGCTTGCTTCTCTTATCCTGGGGCATTCTCTCTTACATCAAAACTCCAAAATCAAAACTGCTTCTCAAAAACTGCTCCTTCTGTCCTTTGCTTTGCTTTTATATTGGATTCCACCACCCACCAAGGGGTGGAACTCAACACCCTACTGACATGGCCCAGTCAATGCCCTAATCATAATTTAATCATGCCCAGATTAACAGCTCAGTTTACAAGCATGATCCAATTATATTTTTAGAATTCATAATTACATCAAATTGTCAAATGGCTACAAATACCAACACATACTCACCAGCACTATACAATAGAGATCTCATACATTTTTGTTAATTTTCCAGTAAAAAATATTTTACATTTTAAACTGCATTTCCCTTAGCACTTATGAAATAGAGGCTATATGAGATACCTAACTTTTTTCATGGGAATTATCTATTCATTATTTTACCTTTTCTTTATAATAGTGTGCATGGACATTATCTTTATTTGCAAATGTTATTTCTATAGTAACAATTGTATATCAACTGTTGCAAACATATTTCCAGTTTTATCTGTCTTTCTCTCGTTGAATCCTTTAGTTTTGGGATATGTTTTACACTACTGCTTATTTGCATATTTGCATAGCATGTCTTTCTCATGCAGGGATCAGTTACGTTTTTGTCTCTTTGTCTCCTGTTTTTGAGCAGGTTGATGCTGTAAGTTTTTGATTCATGTGGGGTTTTTTTGTTTATTTGTTTTATTTTATTTTCTAACTTTTTTGGTGGTGATATCAAAATATACTTA
>JAQZBX010079978.1:0-13889 GCA_029593785.1 Cabassous unicinctus
ATATCACAGGTTGTGGTGCTGACAGAGGCCAGTATTTGGACCCATGTACAGACCACAGTTTGTGGTGCTGACTAGATCCAGCAGAAGGACTTATGTGCAGACCACAGGTTGTGGTGCTGACTAAAGCTAGCATATGACCCATCTACAGAGCAGATATTGTGGTGCTGACTAGAACCAGTATTTGGACCCAAGTACAGAGGAGAGTTTGTGGTGTAGACCAGAACCAGTAGGTGGACCCATGTAGACCACAGGTTGTGGTGCTGAGAACCAGCAGGTGTACACGTGTACAGAGCCGACATTATGGTGGTGACTAGAACCAATATGTGGACTCATGTAAGGTGGACCATATCATGACCAGTTATGCTGACTAGAGCCAGCTGGTCAACCCATGTACTGAGCACAGGTTGTGGTGCTGACTAAAATCAGTAGATGGACCGTGTATTGACAGGCTGTGGTCATGACTAGAATCAGCATTTGGACCCTTGTAGAGCACCGGTTGTAGGGCTGAATAGAACCAGGAGATGTACAATGTACAGAGAAGAGATGTGGTGCAGATTAGAGCCAGCAGGCAGACCCAGGTACTGACCACAAATTGTGGGGCTGACTACAGCCTTCAAGTAGACTGTGTAATGGCCACTGATTGCAGACCTAACTAGAACGAGCAGGTGGAGTGTGGATAGACCACAGGCTGTGGTGCTGACTAGAGCCAGCATGTGTATCTGTTTACCTACCACAGTTTGTGGTCCTGAGTAGAACCAGTAGGTGGACTGGGTACTGACCACAGGTTGTGGTGCTGACTGGAACCAGCAAGTGTACCCATGTAAATTCCGCAGGTTGTGGTGCTAACTAGAGCCAGCAGGTGGGACCATATATAGACCACAGTTTGTCATGCTGACTAGAGATTGGAGGTGGACCGTGTATAGACCACATGTTTTTTGGCCCACTAGGAAAAGCAGGTGGACACTATACTGACCACAGTTGGTTGTGCTGACAAGATCCACAAAGTGGATGCCTTAACTGAACACACGTTGTTTTGCTGATAGAGCCCGCAGGTTGGCTGCATACAAAACACAGATTGTGGTGCTGAATAGAGCCAGCAGGTGAACCGTGAAAGACCACAGGTTGTGGTGCTGACTAGAGCTAACTGGTGGACCTGTGTATGGATGACAAGTTGTGGTGCTGCCTAGTACTAGTATGTGGAGAGTGTACTGGCCAGATGTTGTGGTGCTGACATGGAATAGAAGGTGAACCCATGTACATACCACAGGTTATGTTGCTGACTAGAGCTAACTGGTGGACCTGTGTATGGATGACAAGTTGTGGTGCTGCCTAGTACCAGTATGTGGAGAGTGTACTGGCCAGATGTTGTGGAGCTGACATGGAATAGAAGGTGAACCCATGTACATACCACAGGTTATGTTGCTGACTAGAGCCAACACTGTGACTGTGTACAGACCACAATTTGGGGTGCTGACTAGACCCAGCAGGTGGACCATGTACAGCACACAGGTTGTGGTGCTGACTAGAGGCTTCAGGTGTACCTTGTATAGACCACAGGCTGTGGTGCTGAGTAGAAAGAGCAAGTGGACATGTGTACAGACCACAGGTTGTAGCATTGACTAGAAGCAGCAGGTGTTCCATGTACAGAGCACAGATTGTGGTGCTCACTAGAACAAGGAGGTGGACCCATTTACATAGCACAGATTCTTGAACTTAGTATAACCAGCAGGTGGACCATGTACAGATGACAGGTTCTTCTACTGACTAGAGCCAGGCAGTGTAACATTTTAGACAGCACATGTAATGTTGCTTACTAGAACCAGGAGGTGGACCGATGTAAATACAACAGGTTGTGGTCCTGGCCAGAGCGAGGAGGTGGAATATGTACAGACTAAAGGTCATGGTGCTGACTATAGCCAGCAGATGGACCCATGTAGTGATCAAAGGTTGTGATGATGATTAGAGCCAGCAGTTGGACACATGTATAGAGCACAGGTTATTGAGCTGACTAGACCAGTAAGTGGACCGTGTACTGACAACTGGATTGGGTGCTTTCCAGAGCCAGCAGGTGGAGCATGTACTAACCACAGGTTGTGGTGTTGAATGGAATCAGTAGTTGGACCATGTTCTGACCACAGCTTGTGTTGCCTACTAGAACCAGCAGGTGGACCTCTGTTCTGACCACAGTCTGAGGCACTGTCGAAAAGCAGTATGTGGACAGTGTACAGACCAAAAGTTGTGGTGATGGCTAGAGCCAGCATGTATAACATGTACAGAACACAGGTTGTTCTGTGACTAGAGCCATCAGTGGACATATGTACAGACTACAAGTTATGTGCTGACTACAGCAAGGTGATAGATCCACACACATAAGAGATGTTGTGGTGCTGACTAGAATCAGTAGATGGGCCCATGTATGGAGCAGAGGTTGTGGTGCCGACTAGAACCAGGAGGTGGACCCGTGTACATAGCACAGGTTGTGGAGCTGAATAGAGCCAGCAGATGGAAGCATGTACACAGCACAGGTTGTAGTGCTGATTAGACCAAGTAGGTGAACCATGTACTGATCATCAGTTGTGGTGCTGACTAGAGCCAGCACGTAGACCCATGTATAGAGCAGAGTTTGTGGTGCTGACTAGAGCCAGCAAGTGGACCTCTGTTCTGACCACAGCCTGAGGCACTGTCTAAAAGCACTATGTGGACAGTGTACAGACCACAAGTTGTGGTGCCAGCTAGAGCTAGGAAGTGGACCAATGTACAGACCACAGGTTGTGATGACTAGAGCCATCAGTGGACCTATGTACATACTACAAGTTATGTGCTGACTAGAGCTAGCTGATGGATCCACATATATAGCAGATGTTGTGGTGCTGACTAGAATCAGTAGATGGACCCATGTACAGAGCAGAGGTTGTGGTGCTAACTAGGGCCAACAGGTGGACCTTTGTACTGAGCACAGGTTGTGGTGCTAAGTAGAACCAGTAGGTGGACCCGCATAGAGAGCCAAGGTTGTGGTGCTGACTGGAGTCCCCAGGTGGTCTGATGTACTGACCACAGGTTGTGGTGCTGATTTGAAACAACTGTTGGACCCATGTACAGACCACTACTTGTGATGTTGGATACAGCCAGCAGGTGGTGTATGTACAGGCCACAGTTTGTGTTGCTGACTAGAACCAGTAGGTAGACCGGGTACACAGTACAGATTTAGGTGGTGATGAGGGTCAGCAAGTGGACCCGTGTACTGGACACTTGTTGTGGAGCTGACTAAACCATTAGGTGGGCTGTGAATTGACCAAAGGTGTTCTATTGACTAGAACCCGCAAGTGGACCCATTTACAGACCCCAGGTTGTGGTGCAGACTAGAACCAGGAGGTGAATCTGTATAGACCACAGGTTGTGGTGCTGACTTAATCAAGCAGGTGGACACGTGTAGTGACCACAGGTGGTGGTGCTGATAGACCCTGCAGGTGGATCCATGTTTTGACCACAGGTTGTGAGTATGACAAGAATGATCAGGTGGACCCATGTATAAGGCACAGGTTGTGTTGCTTATTAGAACCAGTACATGGACTGTGTACAGATCACAGGTTGTGGTGTTGACTAGAGCCAGCAGGTGGATGATGTACAGAGCACAGTTTGTGGTGCTTATTATAGCCTGCAAGTGCACCCATCTACAGACCTCATTGTGGTGGTGATGAGAGCCACCAGGTGGACCCTTATACAGAGCAGAGTTTGCGGTGTTGACTAGAACCAGGAGGTGGACCAGGTACTGACTCCATATTGTAGTCCTGACTAGAACCTGTAGGTGGATTGTGTATTGACCACAGTTTGTGGGGCTTACCAAGACCAGTAGGTAGACTATTTATTGACAACAGGCTGTGGTGCAGATTATAAGCAGCAGATGACCCTTGTACAGACCAAGGGTTGTGTGCTGGCTAGGCCCAGCAGCTGGACCGTGTACAGACCCAGGTTGTGGTCCTTACTAGAACCAGCAGGTGGACCCATGTACAGACCACATGTTGTGGTGCTGACAGGAGCCAGCAGTTGGGCCCATGTACAGACCACAGTTGTGATGCTGATGATCAGCAAGTGGACTGTACAGTCCAGCGGTTGTGGTGCTGTTAGAACCAGCAGGTGGACACGTGTACTGGCTACAGAATGTGGTATTGACTAGAACAAGTAAGTGGATCTTGTACTGACCACAGATTTTGGTGCTGACTAGAATTGGCAGGTGTTCCCCTGTACAGACCATAGTTTGTGCTGCTGACTAGAACCAGCAGGTAGACATGTGAACTGACCACACATTGTGGTACTGCCTAGAGCCAGCGGGTGAACACATGTACACAGAATAAGTTGTGGTGCTGACTAGAATCAGCAAGTGGACCCGTGAACAATCACAAGATGTGGTGCTGACTAGAGCCAGCAGGTGGACAGGGTACAGAGCACAGGATGTGGTGCTCAATTAAAGTAGCAGGTGGAACCATGTACAGAGAGAGGTTGTGGTGCAGAATAGGACCAGTAGTTGGATCCGTGTAGACCACAGGTTATGGTACTGACTAGATCAAGCAGGTTGACCCATGTACTGACCACAGGTTTTGGTGCAGATAGACCCAGCAGGTGGATCCAGGTACTGACCACAGGTTGTGATGCTGACTCTAATCAGCCAGTGGACCATGTACACCTCATAGATTGTTATTTTGACTAGAGACAGCAGGTGGACCCATGTACTGACCACAGGTTGTGGTTGTACTAAATCCAGTAGGTGCACCTTGAATTGAACACAGGCTGTTGTGCAGACTAGAATCAGCAGGTAAACCCATGTACAAACACAGGATGTGGTGTTAACTAGAGCCAGCATGTAGACTCTGTACAGAGCACAGGGTGTGTTGCTCAATAGAACCAGCAGGTGGAACCATGTAAAGAGAGAGGTTGTGGTGCAAACTAGAACCAGTAAGTGGATCCATGTAGACCACAGGTTGTGGTGATGACTAGAACAAGCAGGTGGACCTGTGTACTGACTACAGGTTTTGGTGTTTTCTAAAGCCAGAATGTGGACCACCTACTGACCACAGTTTGTGGTGCTAATAGACCCAGCAGGTGGATCCATGTACTGACCACAGCTTGTGAATATGACAAGAATGATCAGGTGGTCCCATGTACAAAGCACAGGTTATGTTGGTGATTTGAGCCAGTAGGTGGACTGTGTAGAGATCACAGGTTGTGGTGCTGACTAGAGCCAGCAGGTGGATCATGTACAGAGCACAGTTTGTGGTGCTGATTAGTGACTGCAGGTGGACCCACCTACAGACCTCAGTGTGGTGGTGACAAGAGCCATCAGGTGGACCCTTGTACAGAGCAGAGTTTGTGGTGCTAACTAGAACCAGGAGGTGGACCACATACTGACCACAGGTTGTGTTGCTGACTAGATCGTGCAGTTGGGCCCACGTACAGACCACAGTTAATGGTGCTGACTAGAGCCAGTAGGTGGACCATGTAGAGACCACAGGTTGTGGTGGTGTTGATTCAGTAGGTGGACCTCTGTGCTGTCTACAGTTTGTGGTGCAGACAAGAGCCAGCAACTGGACCCATGTACATAGCACAGGTTGTGGTGCTGATAGTATCAGCAGGTGGACCGTGTACTGACCACAGGTTGTCAAGTTGGCTAGAACAAGCAGGTGGACCCATGTAGACCACAGGTTGTGGTGTTGACTAGAACAAGTAGGTGGACAATGTTCTGACCGCAGGTTGTGGTGCTGATAGAACCAGTAGGTGGACCTGTGTACAGCCTGGAGGATGTGGTTTTGACTAGAAGAAATAAGTGAACCTTCTACTGACTACAGGTTGTAGTTCTGACTAGAATCGGCAGGTGGGCCCCTTTTCTGACCATTATTTGTGCTGCTGACTAGAACCAGCTGGTGGACACGTGTACAGAGAATAGGTTGTGGTGCTGACTAGAATCAGCAAGTGGGCTCATGTACTGAACAAAGTTTGTGGTGCTGACTAGGGTCAGCAAGTGGACTGTGTACAGATCACACACTCTAATGCTGACTAGAACGACCAGGTGGAACCGTGTAATGATCTCAGGTTGTGGTGCTGACTAGGGTCAGAAAGAGAACCCATGTACAGATCACAGGTTGTGTTGCTGATAGTCTCAGCAGGTGGAGCCTTGTACTGACTACAGGTTTTCTGTTGTCTAGAGCAAGCAGGTGGATCACCTACATACCACAGGTTGTGGTGCTGATAGGGCCAGCAGGTGGATCCTTTTACTGAACACAGGTTGTGAATATGACAAGAATTAGCAGGTGGACCCATGTACAAAGCACAGGTTTTGTTGCTGATTAGAATGAGTATGTGGACTGTGTAGAGACCACAGGTTGTGGTGTTGACTAGAGCCAGCAGGTGGATCATGTACACATCTCAGTTTGTTGTGCTGATTAGAGCCAGCAGGTGGACCCATGTCAGACCACAGTTTGTGCTGCTGACTAGTCAGCAAGTGGACTGTGTACAGTCCAATGGTTGTCATACTGATAGGACCAGCAAGTGGAACCATGTACTGACCACAGATTGTGGTGCTGACTAGGGCCAGCAGAAGCACCTGTGCACAGATCACAGGTTGTGTTGCTGATAGTCTCAGCAGGTGGATCCGTGTATAGACCACAGGTTATGATGCTGACTCTTCTCAGTCGGTGGACCATGTACACAGCACAGGATGTGATTTTGTCTAGAGACAACAGGTGGACCCGTGTACTGACCACAGGTTGTGGTTGTCCTAGAACCAGTAGGTGGACTTTTATTGAACACACTGTTGTGCAGACTAGAATCAGCAGGTGGACTTGGGTACAACCACAGAATATGGTGCTGTCTAGAAGCAGCAGCTGTACCATAAATAGATCACAGTTTATGGTCCTGATAGAGCCAGTATGTTGACCCATGTACTGACCACAGGATGTCATGTTGACAAGAACCAGTAGGTGGACCAGGTATTGACCACACTTTCTGGTGCTTACTAGAACTAGTACATGGGTCCATGTACAGACCACAGGTGGTTGTGCTGGCTGGAGTCAGCAGGTGAACAGTGTACAGACAAAATATTGTGGTGCTGATAGACACAGCATTTGGCCCTGGGTACTGACCACAGTTTGTGGTGATGACTACATCCTGCAGGTGGTCCCATCTACAGACCAGCAGGTGGAATGTGTACAGACCACAGGTTGTAGTGCTGACTAGAAGCAGCCAGTGGACTGTGTACACCACAGGTTGTGGCATTTACTCAACCCAACAGGTGGACCCATATATAGAACAAAGGTTCTGGTGCTGACTAATGCCAGCAGGTGGACCTTGCACAGACCACAGGTTGTGTTGTTGAAGAGAATCAGCAAGTGTACCATATACAGAGCACAGGTTATGGTAATCACTAGAACCAGTAGGTGTATCTAGTACAGACTGCAGGTTGTGGTGCTGAAGAGAACTAGTAGGTGTACCATGTAGAGTACAGGTTGTGGTGCTGACTAGAACCAAGAGGTGGACACATGTACAGAGTAGAGGTTTTGTTGCTGACTAGAACCAGTAGTTCAACTCGTGTAGAAAACATGTTGTGCTGAATAGATCTGACAGGGGGAACTGTGTATTGATCACAGGTTTTGGTGCTGTCTAGAGTCAGCAGGTGGACTGTGTACTGACCACAGTTTTTCATGCTGTCTAGAGCCAGCAGGTGGACTGTGTACTGACCACAGTTTGTCATGCTGACTAGAACCAGCTGATGATCGCAGGTACAGACCATAGCTTGAGTGCTGGCTAGGCCAGCAGGTGGACAGTGTACAGACCACAGTTTGTCATGCCAAAGGAGACAGCTGTTGGCCCTGTGTATGGACCACAGAATGTGATTCTGACTACAACCAGGAGGTGGAACTTGTACTACCCATAGTTTGTGATGCTGACTATAAACAGAAGCTGGACTGTGTACAGAACACAGATTGTGCTACTGACTAGAACCAGCAGGTATACCATGTACAGAGCACAGGGTGTGGTTTTCAATGGAACGACATGGTTGAACTCTGTACAGAGCACAGGTTGTTGTGCTGACTAGAGGCAGCAGGTAGAGCCTTGTACTGACCACAGTTTGTGCTGCTGAGTATAACCAGCCCATGGACTAACATACAGACCACAGTTGTGGTGCTGACTAGAGCCCTATGGGGAGTGTGTTCAGACCACAGGTTGTGATGCTGATAGAGCCAGCAGGTGGCCCTGAATGCTGACCACAGTTTGTGGTTCTGTCTAGAGCCAGCAGGTGGACTGTGTTCAGACCACAGGTTGTGAAGCTAATAGTCAGGGGGTGGACCTTGTACTGACCACAGGTTGCCATGCTGACTAGAACAAGCTGATGGACCTGTGTACAGACCACAGGTTATTGTGCTGGCTAGGGCCAGCAGGTGGAAAGTGTACAGACCATAGGTTGTGTTGCAGATAGAGACAGCAGTTGGCACTGTGTACAGACCACAAGATGTGGTGCTGACTAGAACCAATTTGTGGACTGTGTATTGAACACACATTGTGGTGCTGACTAGAACTAGCAGGTCGACCCATGTATTGAACCAAGTTTGTAGTGCTGACTAGAGCCAGCAGGTGGATAATGTACAGACCATAGGTTGTGGTGGTGACTGGATCCAGCAACTGGACAATGTACTGAGCACAGGTTGTGATGCTCACTAGATCCAGCAGGAGGAAAAATGTAAGGAGCAGAATTTGTGGTGATGAATACAACCAGCAGTTGAACCCGTGTAGACCACAAGTTGTAGTGCTTATAGAGCCAGCAGGTGGCCCTGTGTAATGACCAGAAGGTGCAGTGTTCACTAGAACCAGTATGTCGACCGTGTACTGACCACAGCTTGTGCCACTGATTAGAGGCAGCAGGTGGACCCGTGTAAGCCACAGGATGTTGTGCTGACTATAACCTGTAGGTGGACCATGTACTGTCCACAGGTTGTGGTGCTGTCGAGAACAAGCAGCTGGACCGTGTATAGATCACAGGTTATGGTCCTGATAAAGCCAGTATGTCGCCCCATGTACTGACCACAGGATGTCATGCTGACAAGAACCAGCAGGTGGACAAGGAATTGACCACACTTTGTGGTGCTGACTAGAACCAGTACATGGGCTCATGTGCAGGCCACTATGTGGTGGTACTGGCTAGAGCCAGCAGGTGGACAGTATACAGATAAAATGTTCTGGTGCTGGCATAAAATAGCAGGTGAACCCATGTACATACCACAGGTTATGTTGCTGACTAGAACCAACATAGTGACTGTGTACAGACCACAATTTGGGGTGCTGACTAGAACCAGCAGGTGGACTGTGTACAGCACACAGGTAGTGGTACTGACTAGAGGCTTCAGGTGTACCTTGTATAGACCACAGGCTGTGGTGCTGAGTAGAAAGAGCAAGTGGACATGTGTACAGACCACAGGTTGTAGCATTGACTAGAAGCAGCAGGTGTTCCATGTACAGAGCACAGATTGTGGTGCTCACTAGAACAAGGAGGTGGACCCATTTACATAGCACAGATTCTTGTACTTAGTATAACCAGCAGGTGGACCATGTACAGATGACAGGTTCTTCTACTGACTAGAGCCAGGCAGTGTAACATTTTAGACAGCACATGTAATGTTGCTTACTAGAACCAGGAGGTGGACCGATGTAAATACAACAGGTTGTGGTCCTGGCCAGAGCGAGGAGGTGGAATATGTACAGACTAAAGGTCATGGTGCTGACTATAGCCAGCAGATGGACTCATGTAGTGATCAAAGTTTGTGATGATGATTAGAGCCAGCAGTTGGACACATGTATAGAGCACAGGTTATTGAGCTGACTAGACCAGTAAGTGGACCGTGTACTGACAACTGGATTGGGTGCTTTCCAGAGCCAGCAGGTGGAACGTGTACTAACCACAGGTTGTGGTGTTGAATGGAATCTGTAGCTGGACCATGTTCTGACCACTAGAACCAGCAGGTGGACCTCTGTTCTGCCCACAGCCTGAGGTGCTGTCTAAAAGCAGTATGTGGACAGTGTACAGACCACAAGTTGTGGTGATGGCTATAGCTAGGAAGTAGATCAATGTACAGACCACAGGTTGTCCTGCTGACTAGAGCCATCAGTGGACCTATGTACAGAGTACAAGTTATGTGCTGACTACAGCTAGCTGATGGATCCCCATACATAGCAGATGCTGTGGTGCTGACTAGAATCACTAGATGGACCCATGTACAGAGCAGAGGTTGTGGTGCTGAATAAGTCATCAGGTGGACCATGTACTGACCACAAGTTGTGGTGCTGACTAGAATCATTAGGTTGACCCGTACACAGAGCAGAAGTTGTGGTGCTGACTAGAACCAGTAGGTGGACCCTAGTAGACCACAGATTTTGGGGCTGACTAGTGCCAGCTGGTATATCCACCTACTGACCACTTATTGTTGTGCTGTCTATAGACAGCAGATGGTCCATGTACTAACCACAGGTTGTGGTGCTGACTAGAACCAGCTGGTGCACTAGTGTACAGACCACAGGTTGGGTGCTGACTAGAGCCAGCAGTTGGACCACGTATAGGTGACAGATTGTGGTGTGAAAGATCCAGCATGTGGACCCGTGCACAGACTACAGGTTGTGGTGCTGATAGAACCAGCAGGAGACCCGTTACTGACCATAGTTTGTGGTTTTGACCGGAGTCAGTAAGTAGACTGTATACTGACCACAGCTTGTGGTGCTGATAGAGCCAGCAGGTGTATCTGTGTACTGACTAGAGATTGTTAGTCTGACTAAAGACAGCAGGTAGACCATTTACAGCCAACAGGATGTGGTGCTGACTAGAACCAGGAGGTGGACCTGTGTACATAGCACAGGTTGTGGAGCTGAATATTGCCAGCAGATGGACCCATGTACAGAGCACAGGTTGTAGTGCTGATTAGACCAAGTGGGTGAACCGTGTACTGATCATCAGTTGTGGTGCTGACTAGAGCCAGCAGGAGGACCTTTGTTCTGACCACAGCCTGAGGCACTGTCTATAAAATAACATTTATCTAAGAAAATACACATATATGCATATATATTTGTATATCATTTTACAAATATTGGTATGTACTGTGAAAAATCTTGATTTTTATGAACAATAAAAAAATAAAATATAAATAAATAAATAAATAAATAAATAAATAAATAAATAAAAGCAGTATGTGGACAGTGAACAGACCACAGGTTGTGCTGCTGAATATAGCCATCAGTAGACCTATGTACAGCCTACAAGTTATATGCTGACTGGAGCTAGCTGATGGATCCACATATATAGCAGATGTTGTGGTGCTGACTAGAATCATTAGATGGACCCATGTACAAATTAGAGGTTGTGGTGCTGACTAGAATCAGTAGATGGACGCATGTACAGAGCAGAGGTTGTGGTGCTGACTAGAGCCAGCAAGTGGACACGTGTACTGATCACATGTTGGGTACTGACTAGAGCCATCAAGGGGTCTGTGTACTGACCACAAGTTGTGGTGCTGACTAGAATCAGTAGATGGACCCATATACAGTGCAGACGTTGCGGTGCTGACTAGAGTCAGCAAGTGGACATGTGTAATGACCACATGTGGTGCTAACTAGAATCATCAGGTGGACCATGTACAGGCAACAGGTTGTGGTATTGACTAGAGCCATCGGGTGAACCATGTACTGACCACATATTTTTATGCTGACTAGAACCAGTAGGTGGACTTGTGTACTGACCACAGGTTGTGGTGCTGACTTGAACCCAAAGGTGGACTGAGTACTGATCAGAGGTTGACTTGCTGACGTGCTACAGCGGGTGGACCTGTGTCCAACCCCTGGTTGTGGTGCTGACTAGAGCCAACAGGTGTACAGTGTTCAGACCACAGGTTTGGGTGCTGACCAGAACTAGGAGGCTGACCATGTATAGACCACAGATTGTGGTGCTTTCTAGAACCAGGAGGTGGACCCATGTACAGACCCCAGGTTGTGGTGCTGAATAAGCCATCAGGTGAACCGTGTACTGACACAGGTTTTGGTGCTGACTAGCACCAGCAGGTGGACTGTGTACAGATGACAGGCTGTGGTACTGACTAGAACAAGTAGTTCTATGTGTATTGACCACAGTTTGTGGTGCTGACTAGAACCAGTAGGTGGACTGAGTATTGATAAGAGGTTGTGGTGCTGACGTGAAACAGCAGGTGGACCCGTGTAAACACCCCAGGTTGTGGTGCTCACTAGAGCCAACAGGTGGACTGTGTACAGACCGCAGGTTTTGGTTTTGACTAGAGCCAACAGGAGGACTCGAGTTGACCACAGATTTTGGTGCTGACTATAGCCAGCAGGTGGACTGTGTACTGACCACTGGTTGTTTGCTGCTAGAGCCAGCAGGTGGATCTGTATACTGACCACAGTTTGTAAGTCTGACTAATGACAGCAGGTGGACCATGTAGAGACCAAAGGTTGTGATGGTGTCTAGAACCAGCAGGTGGATCCGAGTACAGAACACAGTTTGTAGTGCTGACTGCAGCCAGCAGGTGGACACAAGTACAGAGCAGACATTGAGGTGCTGACTAGAACCAGTAGGTTGACCCATGTTCAGAGCAGAAGTTATGGTGCAGAATAAAGCAAGCAGGCGGAACCATGTACATACCACAGGTTGTGGTGCCGATGAAGACATCAGGTGGAATATGTACTGACCTCAGGCTTTGGTGCTGACTAGCACCAGCAGGCTGACCATGTACAGACCATAGGTATGGTGCTGACAAGAACCATGTGATGGACCTATGTATTGACCACAGGTTGTAGTGCTGACAGTAACCAGTAGTTGGACTGTGTACGGATTACAAGTTGTGCTGGTGATGTGAAACAGCAGGTGGACAGTGTACAGAGCCAGGTTTTGATGCTGGCTAGAAATAGCAGGTGGTCTATGTACACAGTACAGGTTGTGGTGCTGAGTAGAGCCAGCAGGTGAAACCTTGAACTGACCACAATCTGTGGTGCTGCTTGAGCCAGGGCCTTTTTTGAACACAGGCTGTGGTGCTGACTAGAACCAGCAGGTTGACCCAGGTACAGAGAAGAGATTGTGGTGCTGATTAGAGTCAGTAGGCGGATCTTTGTACTGACCACAGGTTGTGGTGGTGACTTCAGGCAGCAGGTAGACCTTGTACAGACCACAGGTTGTGGTGCTGACAGCTAGTATTTGGACCCATATACAGAACACAGGTTGTCATGCTGACTATATCCAGCAGGTGGATCTGGGTACAGACCACAGGTTGTAGTCTGGAGTAGAGCCATTATGCAACTCAAGTACAGAGCAGGCTTAGTGGTGTTGACTAGAACCAGTAGGTGGACCCATGTAGAGCACAGGTTGTGGTATTGACTAGAACTAGAAAGTGAACCCATGTAATGAACACTTATTTTTGTGCTGTCTAGAGTCAGCAGGTTGATCATGTACTGACTACAGGTTGTGGCATTGACATGCAACAGCAGGTGGACCCATGTATAGAACACTGGCTGTGGTAGTGACTAGAGCCAGGAAGTGGACCTGTCTACTGACCACAGGATGTGGTATATACTAGAACCAGTAGGTGGACTGTGTATGGACCACAGGGTCTTGTGCTGACTAGAGCCAGCAAGTGGGCACGTGTACAGACCACAGGTCATGGTGCTGCCAAGAACCACTCAGTGTACCCAAGTACAGAGCAGAGTTTGTGGTGCTGACCAGAACCAGGAAGGGCACTCATAGACATACAGCAGATTGTGGTCCTGTCTACAGACAAGAGGTGGAACATGTATAGACTACAGGTCCTGTCACTGACTATAGCCAGCTCTTTGACCCGTGAGTGATCAAAGGTTGT
>JAQZBX010079979.1:0-13888 GCA_029593785.1 Cabassous unicinctus
CTTTGGCAGTCAATGAGTTCCTGCTATGACGTGCATAAACCTCACCTCTGAAATGACCTCTTGACTCACTTTGAAGTCTCTTAGTCATATAAACTCATTTGTCTGTACACTTTCCCTGCCTTGGCCAAGGTCTTTTTACAGTTGCATTGCTAGTTGGTGCTTAGTAGTAATCCCTCGGTACCAGGGAGGATCATCCCTGTGAGTCATGTCCCATGCTGGGGGGAAGGTAATGCATTCACAGGCTGAGTTTGGCTTAGAGAGAGGCCACTTTTGAGCAACAAGGATGCTCCCAGGAGGTTACACTCAGGCACCTTATAATACTATGCTAAGCTTCAACTTCAAAGGGAAAGATTCATAGTGCAGTCATCACAATCAAGGGCCCGTCAAACTTTATCAAAATCTATAAAAGTGTACAGTCCAAAATGTAAACCACAATGTAAATCACTGACCATGGTTCGTAGCAATGTTTCAATATTTGTACATCAATTGTAACAAATGTATCATCCACATGTAAAATGTTATTAATAGGGGAAAGGAGAAAAGGGAGAGGATTTTGGGAATATGGGAATCACCTATATTCTGTACATGGCTTTTCTGTAACCTAAAGCTTCCTTGAAGACAAAATGATAAAAATAAGACACTAGACAAATAAATGGTAACAAATATCACTGTACATGTAAGACAACAGATCTTACAGTGATGAGAGACATAATGTCATTTTTTTTTATTTTATATTTTTGATTTTTTATTGTTTCAAACGTTTAAAAAAATTTGTATTTTATTCATTATTTTAAAAACCATCATTATTATAACATTTTCCTATTAATTGAATTAGGTTATTTTGTTGGTTTATTTTGAAAATGCTTTGGATCACAGAAGAGTTACAACTGTGGCAGGGAAGGACCATTTCTGTGGGGTGTCAGAGATGGGGAATGCATAGGAGGAAGTTCACCCAGTGCATACCTATAAGGCGAATGAATGTGTTCAAGTGTTCATGGGGCATTGTCATAGTGGGTGGACATTCACACAATAACCAAAGGAATATTGAATTCCCATCCTGGAGAGCTCTGCCACATTCTCTAATGGGACAGCAAGAATCCCTGAGTACAGGGGCAGTGACTAGTGGGGGAGGATGGACCATTGACTGGCCCGTGATTGTGATGACTGTCCTTTCTGCTATTTAGAATCCCTAGATAGAATTGAGGGACTTGCGTTGGAGTAGGGTCATGGGAAATCCACAAAAGACTCCTCAGTCTCACTACTTTAGTCTTGAATGATAAAAGCAGAGCTGAACAACAAAATCAAGATAATTTCTTTTATGATTTTCATGACTAAGTATTTAAATTAAAACTTTTAAAACCCCAAGGAGTTGTTTGCTTTCCTTTAAAACTTTTATTAAGACTACTATAGAAATGACCCTCTTATATTTTCTCTTTAAAAAATTGTTTTTTTCCTTAAATGAATAGATACACTTTACCAAGAAGTTACCTTTGTCTGGCAAGGGCCATGTTTTCTAGTACTTTGAAAGTGTTTAAATACAGCTTCAAAAATTTTTTTTTCCAAAGATAATCATAAAATGGAACAGCAAAATATTGTTCTGTCAGTTAAGAAACCTGACTCTTCTAGTAAACCATCTCTCTGGGCTCGATTTCCTCATTTAAAGAGTTCAGGCATCACATCAGATAATTTTCCAGATTTGTGCATATATTGCCCTGTGTTTATTATGACACTTCGACAAATGTGTTGACAGTAACTTGACTCTCAATGAAAGCACATCTCTAAATTAAATTGGCATATATGCTGATATTTTAATGTCATTTCAAACATAAAGTATATTAAATGTAACTCATTATCTTTCTGCCAAAACTAGCACCTCATTATGATATGCTTATTTCTCTCAAGGATCTTTTCTTCAGTCATTCTCTTTCTAAATTTTGATTCATATTTTATAGTATATTTTTGTATTTCCTTTGTCCCCATTCTATAACTTTTAATGACTGGTATAGAAAAGATTTCATTTTTCTCGGCAATCTTGATGAAAAAACAAACCCTTTAATCTACAATTTAAACATTTTCACTAGCACCTCTTTCAAGCTGCTCCATAAAATTGTAATAATTAATATAAATTAACTATATGCTATGTACTATTTAAATAATTTTAATTTCATCATTTGATTTAAGTTGTCAGAATAACACAAGGACTATTATCACCACTGTTCAGATGAGAAAACTGAGGTTAAGGGACTTCCTCATATATGTGCTATCATCCTCAAAGTGAAGATGCAAATCCTAATGCCTTACAATGTTGCCTGCTTAAGTTTTGTGCCTCTGAATGCTCATTCATTTTCATATGCCCTACACTTTACTTGCCCTCTGTGCTCATTCTCTCCTACTGAGACATAGTTATCCTTAAAGACCAAGATCAGGCATCTTCCCAAAGTCTGTCTTGAGGTCTTTGATCACAATGATCTCTCTCATCTTTTACATTTTATCATCTAATGTCTCTAGTAGCCTCTCCTTACTTCCTCTAATGCAATTTTTACTGAAATGCAAGGATATTTCTTGTGTCCTATATTATCATGTAAGCATAGGAAATATGAATCATAAAAGGGGGAAGTACAGGGTCATAGATATAACAGCTGTTCAACAAATACGTTTTGCACATGCAAATTCACATGTATTAACAGATGTTATAAAATCTCCACTAAATGTATTTGACCACTGTCGTGGCTTGGAGCAATGCACCCTAGAAAAACATGTTCTTAAACTTAATCCATTTCTGTGTGTGTGAATCCTTGTGAATAGGACTTTTCGAAGAGGTTACTTCAGTTAAGTTATGGCCCAGCTTGATCAGGATGGATCTTAATCTTATTACGGAAGACCTTCTAGGAAAGGTCACAGAGAGATACTCAAAACTATGAGTCAATAAACTCCCATGGTTTAAGCCACCTCATTACATGGCATTTGCTTTAGTGACCAGGAAACTACAACAACCACTAAATAGTCTTTTGTTATAAAAAGAAAATAAATAATTAGACAAGTCTATAAAAACATTATATTCATCTGAGAATTCAATGCCTTTTTCTACCTGGACTTACAAAGAGCAATATTTTCTAACATTGGATTGATTTAGGAGTCATAAACTTTAACTTATTTTTATGTTGTGCAATAAAATTCACATATCTACAGATAACTTTCAAGACATATTTACTCTGATTCTTTTCTTTTCTTATATGCTATTAATATTGAGCTCCTTTAAGAAATTTAACATGTTACTCTTTTTAGAATGGTCAGTGGTAAATCATAATTATTTTAAAGTCCCTTATTTAATATTAGAATTCCTTTACAAATGTATATCAGTAAAGAAAGAAAATACATGCTTGGTCAAAAGAACAACAGTGACTAATTTAAACTGGCTTATTGTTATAGCTGAGAATACTATGACCATCATTTATGAATTGTAAGGGAGTCTTGGATTTTTAACCCACTCACTTTAAATATGAGGAAACCAGTAAGTAAGAGGTAAAGACATATGCAAAAATTCACCATCAACAACAAACATAGGCAGAGTTATTCCAATTTATAAATTAAATTCTGTACCTTAATACTATACCTCACTACTTTCTCCCATTATAATGCCAATTTGAAATTATCTTAAATAACTTCATATGAGTTAATATTTTATTTCCTAAATCATAACGTGCAATTGTTTTTAAATTTTTGCAAAGATAGAAATTAGAGAAGAACTAATTAGATACACTGCTGATGGATTTCAAAGCAACATTATTTAATAGGAGATTATATTTTCATTAAAATTTTGTGAGTAATAATTTAATTAAAGATCTAAAACCATCACTTGTAGAAGTTATGAGTATTTTAATCCTTCCTATATTAAGAGGACTAAGAAAATAATATGTCCTATGATTTTGATTCTCTTAATATTATAATTTTGTTTTTGAATATTTAAAATGCAAAGGAAACAACTAGAAAATTAATTTATTTATATTGTGCATTTAATTAAAATTGTCTCATTTACAAATAGGACTAATTTCTTGTGCCAAATAGTAATCTTCATGTTTGTTTTCATCTTTTTCTTCAAACACTAAAAAATAAAATCAAATGATCTATTTTCTACAACCCACTCACTATATTCCATCCATGGGCCATAAATTCATCCATTTATGTAAACATAAATGGAATTCAGTACATTTGATATTTTCCTAACCTAGTGTTCATTTAGAAATAGACTACTTAATACCTTTTGTTTTGTTTTAGCTATTGAATACACCACAGTTCAAAAATTCATAGTTAAAATTTTTCAGAGATAATAAGAGTGGAAATGTGACTAGACTTGAAGGTGAACAAATCCCGAGACCAATGTGCTGTGTTATTTTTTAATGACTCTAGATGACTGCAGGTTAAAAGAAGCAGAGTACAAGTACCAGGGGCTGATTCCAAGGAATCTGAGACAATACTTGGAATTTAACAGATTACCATCATCAGAATTGAAGAGATATGAAGGGCTTTCCAAGATTTCCTCAGAAGAAAGCATTTCATGAAATTGTTTTTGCCAAGGTATGTGCTGGTGTATCTTCTTTATTGAATGAGCTCCTCTGATTTAGATACTTCTTTGTCTATTTCTACACTTCTCAAATACAACTATCCCTACTAATGTACTAGACCACACAAAATTGCTGTTAATTGACAATTTTTTACATACCAAAAGGGCAATTTCATGTAGCTCAACTGTAATAATAAAATAATATTTTAACATCTATTATTATATAACAATCTATTCTCAGTTCATCATATTCTTATGGCAAACAGCCAGAAGGTCAATCTCAAAAAAATATTTCAACTGAAAAAGAATATGAGTATTGTTTTTGAAGAACAGAAAACAAACTTGTTAGCAATAAACAAACAAAAAACTCAGCTGAATCTGATCAAGGATTTGCTGATCAATGGATTAACTCAGAGCTTCAAAGTATTTCTGTTCCATCATTAGGTGTATGCATGCTTGTCTCATTAATCAGTACATCAACTACAGTCCAATCAATGGTGCTTTGGAATCTGTGTTTTACATTCACGTTCATTTGCCTTTCTTCATCATTTTTATTATATTTTTCTGTTTTTAGCTTGTAGTTTTCTTATGCTCATTCTGTTATGTTTTCTTTCCCTTTATCCCTTAAATAATTTCTAGGCCTTTCATTTGTCTTTTCCGTTGTTCCCAGTGGAATTTCTTTTATTAAAAATACTAGACTGACATTTTAGTGAGATGTGCTTCTAATTTTCCTCCCAATGCCTAGTGGTCTGAGACTATACAATTGTGAAAGCACTAGTCATACCAAAAGAGACACATTTGGGCCTAATTACCTTCTGTTCATTAAAAATGACCTTGTTGCTGTGAAACAGGCATTAGTACAGCTTCAGCTCTCCCAGAGACACACTTAAGAAATGTAGCAGAAAAGGAAGGAATATTTTGAATTCTTTTGAGCCTTCTAGTGTACTACTCAGACAACATTAGATTTTTATGGTGTTGTTAACATTTTCATTTTTTAAGAAAATTATCCATTTGTCCAATGATGCAAATAGTTTTTCCCCAGTAAACATATTAAATTAGTAGAGATAGTCAATATTCTATGATGTTGGCATATATATTCCCTCTTATGCAAAATATTTGCTTTAGTTGGGAATATAGCAAATAAAAACATAAATTTCCCATGATAATGTTTTTGAAAGTATATGAAAGGGAAATTGAGAAAATATAACATTTAATTGTGGTTGCTGATATTCAATACTTTTTTGTTCTTTTTTTCCATAGGTCAAATGCATGAGCTATTGCCAATTTTGTGCTTTTGTTATATTGTAATTTTAGGAAGGGAAGCATTAACTGCAAGCAGAAATTGGTAATCTAGAAGGCTAGTTTATAGAGAAAATAAGGCATTAATACAGGCTCTCTTTCAATATTTACTTGGATAACATTTCTATTTTCAGTTCCATATATATCTTTTATTTAGAAACCAGGCAATTTTCATCATTACTTCACATTTTCAAACAACCATTCCCTTCTCACACCATTATTTACATTCTATTTTTACTTATCTCCATATTCTTCATCATATCTAAAATAAATGGGGCATGCTTATAATTCTCTCAGGTATCAAGGGATAAAATATGACCATTAAATATAAGAATCAAATCCTCCTTTATATCTCATGGATAAATGGAATATACATTATGACATTAAAAGGTCCCACATCATATTTGGATGTGAACAATTTATTTTTGAATTTCCTATTTCTGAGATAACATTTACTAGTTCAAATTAAAGGAAGCTATATAAAAGGCAAAATACAAAAGCATCTGTGGAGCCGTACTATCATCTTGAATTTAAATTCAAGCCCGTATCTTTTGGTATGGATAGATGAAGGTATAGATTAAAGTGATGCTGATTAAGAAGAGGCTTTCTCTGTGTATTGAAAAGAATATTGTACCATAAAAACAGGATCTCACTAACAATTATTCTGAGCTTTCTTGGTCACTTTGTGTAAACATTCAACCTTTCTGGGCCTCAGTGTCTTCCTTCAAAAAAGAAAGGAATTAGACTCAAATCGAGTTTATCAAACCTAGAGCATATGAAAATTAGCCAAAGAGCTTTTAAAATAAGTGCATGCCCAGGCCCCATGACTACTAGAATTTGTTTGGAATGGGTTCTTAATACTAGAATATATTTTAAGTTGCCAGATAATTTAATTTTGCAGCCACAGTTTATAAACTGGGTTAGTTGATCTTTAATGTTTCATTCAGTTCAAAGAAGACTAAAAAGAGACTAATAAACAAGATTTTGATAAGATATAGCATTTAGAGAGCAGTGGACCAAAAATACACTCTTCTGGAAAACTTGAAATGCATATGCTATTTTAAAATAAGATAATCTCTCTTCATTTCTTACTGTTATACACCACTGCATGTGAGCATCAAAATGTGTTTCTAGGAATAGATTCTGCCTGGAGTTTTTAATGACTGAAGCTTCCCACACTTGCCATTCATCAGAAACATACCCTGTGGGTAACCACTGTATAGTCTGCCTTCTCATGAAAGTAATATCAATTCTCTAAAGCATTTTAGTGAGTGCTGTAGAACATAAACTTATTGTTTTGATATTCTTCAATTCTTAAAAGGGAACAAGGAAAAGAAAATACAGCCTATGTGGTGGGTTGAAATCTGTATGCCAATTTGGACATATTCTAGTTGTTGGTGTCCATCCTGATGGGTATGGGCCCATTGTAATGAAATCTCTTCAAAATGTTACTTCAAAGTGTGGCCGCCTGAATAGGCTGGGCTTTAATCTGGATTACTGGAGTCCTTTATAAACAAAGTAAAAGTCATTTGAAGGCGGAAGCCACAGGTGGCAGTAAGAAGATGAAAGTCAATGGAACCCAGAAAAGACAGGAGAAAACACTGCTTTGTGCATTTTCATTTGATGAAAAGCCAAAGCACTCCAAATATTGCCCATCAACCAGAAGAAATGGACCCTGGGAGACCAGCAATCTAGTCTCTGAAGTCATGAGTAAATACATTTCTGTTGTTAAGTCCACCTATTTTATAATATTTGTTTTAGCAGGTAGGAAACTAAAACACCTTATTATAAGTTTCAAGACATTTCTTTGCCAAACACAGGTGTATGGTTTAGAAGATGAAACCAAGGATTTCAAGGAATATACAGCACGCAACTTCTTCCAATGCATAAATTTAGCTACCAAGATAAAAGCATTAATGAGCTTTATATGGCCATAATCTGAGGAAAGTACAGAATTAAAATAATGAAAACATTTTTGAGAAGTGTAACAGAATTCAACATATTTTCTCTTTTATACACTTTAATTTAGCAATTTCATTGAGTACCAGAATACTGTTCTTTTGTAAATAGACAGCAAGAGATACTTTAAAGTGTGTGTGTATAATATTATGTTTCCTTATTTTACATGAAATACATTGTTTCTTACTATTTTCTATTATATTTGTATTTTAGAAAGGTAACTGCTGCAACCCCACCCCTCAAGCTTTCATAAAGAATTTACTTCTCCCTCACATGTATGTGCATCAGCAGCAGCTTTGCTGAGCTCAGCTCAGATCAGCTGAAGCTCCACTCCGTGGGTTGGGTTCAAGTTTGTTTCATATGTGTCCAAAAAGTTACCTGGGATGCATTTTCTCATGGCATATAGCAGGGCACAAAAGAATAAGCAGACATACAATGTCTCCTGAGATTTGTTTTTGGAATTTTCACACATATTCCATTAACAATAGCAAGTCACATGACAGACTGCAGTCAAAAGTTGTGAATAATGGTTTAATCTACCCCAAGGAAGGACACCATTCATTTATACATCCACTTGTTCACTTATGCAATCATTTCTTGAAAAAAAAAATGTGTCCTTAGTTTTGGTTATATTCTGAGCACCATGAAAAGCACTAAATTGAGTAAAACAAACATGGTATCCTTTTTCATGAAGTCCAAAGTGTGGTGGAGAAATGAATGATGCTAATCAAATAATTTCACATTATAAATATATAATTTTAACCATGCAATTAAAGGAAACCATTGGGTGCTATGAGGGTCATGACACAATATGGGTGTTCAAGTAAAGCTTTACAGAGGAAACAATAGATAAGCTGAGATCTATAAAATGCAATCTAGGGGAAAAAACATCAGGGCAGAAAGACGGAAGAGTGAAGAAAATGAAACAGCATGTGAAAAAATTTTGTAGTGACAGCAATTGTATTTGTTTGGAGGAAATTAAAACAAAGAGAGAAAAGAGTGACATGAGATAGAAGTGGCACAGAAGTGTGGGCCCATAGGTCATTGTAAATATTTTGTATTTTGCCTGATTTCTTAGTTTGCCAGGGTTGTTGTGACAAATGCTACAGTATGGGTTGGATTAAAAAAGAGAAAGATATTGTCTCTTCATTTTGGAAACTAGAAGTTCAACATCAATGTAGTGGCTGTCTCATTTTTACCCAGAGTCCATATCATGCTGGCAATCATTCATCTCCCTCTTTCTCCTTGTGTCTGCTACTCTGATTTCTGTGTTGACTTCTGGCTTCTGATTGAAACCCTCCTGGGAATTTTTCATTTCAGTTACTGTAATCTTCAACTGCAATTGATCTGCTTGATTGTTTTTAAAAAAATTCTCTCTTTATTTAAGTTCTCATACTGTTTCTTCATTGCTTTAGTGTTATCATTTAGTTTTCTCTGTATTTTCATTCATCTCCTTGAGCATACTGTAGATCAGTTTTTAAGTTTTTTTTAAACAAATCAATTTTATTGATGAATATTAAAAAAGCATACAATCCACCCAAATTGTGCAATCAATGGTATTTGGTATAATCACATAGTTGTGCATTCATCACTTCAGTCATTCTTAGAGCATTTTCATTATTCCAGAAATAATGATAAAAAACAAAAAAACAGTGAAACAGAAAAACCTCACCTCTCAATCTCTCTATGCTTCCCTTGCCGTAAATAGCTGCTATTGTGTTTCTGTCTCTCTAGATTTATATTTTGTAAAAACAGCCATATATGTAATAATCCCCATACTCATATTTTACATGAGATTTCACTATGTTATATAGCACTATGTCAAAATTTTTAGCTTTCCCTCTAGTAATAGAAAGTCCTTAGACTTTCCCTTTCAACTACTGTCATGCCCATATTCCAGCACTGCCGGCTACAAACACTATGATGGGCTTTCACCATTTCTATGTATTTCCAAAGATTTACAAACAAACAACCTTCTTACCAATGCTACACAGATTAACTCTCAGCTTTCTATTCTCTAGCCTCATTATATTTTCTGGTGACTTATAATCTAGTTATTAACTCCATCAGTTTATGCAATATATTTAGTTCATAATAGCACAATTATAGAGCATTTTTTCCTTTTGTGCCTGGCTTGCCTCACTCAACATAATGTCCTCAAGGTCCTTCCATGTTGTCTTATGCTTCACTACTTCATTTCTTCTCAGAGCTGCATACACCAGCTGTGGTGTTGAGTACACCACAATTTGTTTATTCGTTTATCAGTTGATGGACACTGGGGTTGTTTCCATCTTTTGGCAATTGTGAATAATACTGCTATGAGCATCGGTGTGCAGAATTGTTTGTGTCACTGCTCTCAGTTCTTGTGGGTATATAGTTAGCAATAATCTTGCCAGGTCACATGGCGAGTTTATATACAACTTCCTTAGGAACTGCCAAACAACCTCCACAGTAGCTATACCATTCTACATGCCCACCAACAGTGAATAAGTGTTCCTATCTCTCCACATGCTCTCCAACACTTGTAGTTTTCCAACATTTTAATAGTGGCCATTCTAATAGGTGTGAAATTATATCTCATTGTAGTTTTGATTTACATTTCCCTAATTGCTAGTGATGTTGAACAATTTTTTCATGTGTTTCTTCTCTGGACAAATATCTATTCAAGTTTTTGGCCCATTTTTTAAAGGGAGTTTGTCTTTTTTGTGTGTGTTGTAGAATATCTTTATATATCATGGATATTAAACCTTTTTTGGATATGTGATTTACAAATATTTTCTGCCATAGAGTTGGCTGCCTTTCACCCTTTTGGCAAAGTTCTTTGAGGTGCAAATTATGAGGAGTTGCCATTTATCTATTTTTTCTTTTGTTGCTTATGTTTTGGGTGGAAGATTTAAGAAACTACTGCCTACCATACAATCTTAAAATTATTTTCCTATATTTTCTTCTAGGAGTTTTATGATTGTTGCTTTTATATTTAGGTCTTTGATCCATTTTGAGTTAATTTTTGTATAAAGTGTGAGATAGGGTCCTCTTTCTTTCTTTTGGATATGGCTAGCCAGTTCTTCCAGCACCATTTGTTGAATTGACTGTTCTGGCCCAGCTGAGAAGGCTTGACTGCCTTGTCAAAATATCACTTGACCTAGATGTGAGGGTCTATTTCTGAGTTCTTAGTTTGGTTCCTTTGGTCACTCTGTCTATTTTTATGCTAGCACCATGCTGTTTTTACCACTGAAGCTAAGTAATATGCTTTAAAGTCTAGAAGTGAGAGTCCTCCAACTTCATTCTTCATTTTAAAGACATTTTTGGCTATTCAGGGCCCCTTAAATTTCCAAATAAATTTGATAATTGGCTTTTTGATTTCTGCAAAACAGGCTGAGATTTTTATTGGGATTGCATTGAATCTGTAAATCAATTTGCATAGAATTGACATCTTAAAGATATATAGTCTTCTAGTTCATGAACACTGAATGTCCTTCCATTTATGTAAGTCTTCTTTGGTTTCTGTTATCAAAGAATTGTTTTTTTCTGAATATAGGTCCTTTAAATCCTAGGTTAAGTTTATTACCAAATATTTGATTCTTTTAGTCACTAATGTAAGTGGAAATATTTTTCTTCCTTACTCCTAGGATTGCTCATCAGTAGTGTATAAAAACACTAATGATTTGTGCATGATAATCTTGTATCCTGCTACTTTGTTGAACTCATCTATTAGTTCTAGTAGCTTTGTTGCAGATTTTTCAGGATTTTCTCCATATTGGATGATATCATCAATGAATCACCAAAGTTTTACTTCTTCCTTTGTTACATTGGTGACTTTTATTTCTTTATCTAGCCTAATTGCTCTAGCTAGAACTTCTAGCACAATATTGAATAACAGTCATGACATTGGGCATCCTTGTCTTCTTGATCTCAGCAGGAAAGGTTTCAGTCTTTCATCATTGAGTGAAATGCTAGCTGTAGGTTTTTCATATATGAACTTTACCATATTGAAAAAGTGGTCTTCTATTCCTCTCTTTAGAAATGTTGTTTGTATCAAAAAAGGATATTGTATTTTGTCAAACAACTTTTCTGCATCAATTGAGAGGATAATGTGATTTTTCTTCTTTATCTTATCAACGTGGTTTATTACACTGATTGATTTTCCTGTGTTGAAAAACTCTTGCATACCTGGGATAAAATTGAATTGATCATGATGTATAATTCTTTTAATGTGCTTTTGGATTCTGTTTGCAAGTATTTTGTTGAGGATTTTTGCATTGACATTCATTAAAGATATTGGTCTATAATTTTCTTTTTTCGTGGTATCATTATCTGGTTTTTGTATTAGGGTGGTGTTGGTTTCATTGAATGAGTTTGGCAGTGTTCTTTCCTGTTCAATTTTTTGGAAGAGCTTGAGCAAGATTGGTATTAGATCATCTTTGAATGATTGGTAGAATTCACCTGTAAAGTCATCTGGTCCTGGACTTTTCATCTTTGGGAGGTTTTGATAACTGTATCAATCTCTTTACTTGTGATTGGTTTGTTGAAGTCTTCTATTTCTTCTAGGGTCAGTGTAGGTGATTCATGTATTTCTAGGAATTTGTCCATCTCATCTACATTTTCTAGTTTTTTGACACACGGTTGTTCATAGTATCCTCTTATGACCTCTCCTATTTCTGCAGGGTCAGTGGTAATGACCCTCCTCTCATTTCTGATTTTAATTATTTGTATCTTCTTTCTTTTTTGTCTTTGTCAGTCTAACAAAGGGTTTGTCGATTTTGTTGATTATCTCAAAGAGCCAACTTTTGGTTTTGTTGTTCTCTCTATTGTTTTTTGCTCTTGATTTAAATTATTTCTGCTTTGATCTTTATTAGTACTTTTCTTTGTCTTGGTTTGGGATTAGTTTGCTGTTCTTTTTCTTGTTCCTCTAGGTTTTCAGTTTCTTTAAATTTCACTCTTTCTTCTTTTATTTTATTTTTTTTTAGGAGGTACCAGGGATTCAACTCAGGGTCTCATACATGGGAAGCAGGTGCTCAACCACTGAGCTACATCTGCTCCCCACATTCTTCTTCCTTAATGTAAGCATAAGGGCTATAAATTTCACTCTAAGCACCATCTTTTCAGCATCCCACAGTTTCTTATATGTTGTATTCTCATTTTTATTTATCTCAAGATATTTACTAAATTGTCTTTCAGTTTCTTCTTTGACCCACTGATTATTTAAAAGCATGTTGGTTAATCTCCATATATTTATGAATTTTCCCTTTTTCCACCCTTTATTGATTTCCAGTTTCATTCTGTCATGATCAGAGAAAATGTTTTGTAAAATTTCAACCTTTTAAAATTTACTGATGCCTGTCCTGTTTCCCAGCATATCGTTGATCCTGGAGAAGGCCCATGAGCATTTGAAAACAATATATATCCTGCTGTTTTGTGGTTTAATTCTATATAAATGTCTGTTATGTATAGTTCATCTATGATATTATTCAAGCTTTCTGTTTCTTTATTTATAATCTGTCCATATGGATCCAATACTAAGAGTGGTGTACTGAAGTCTCCAATTATTATTGTAGAGACATCTACTTCTCCCTTCAGTTTTACCAGTGTGTGCCTGGCACCCAGGTAAGGTGTATAGATATTTATTAGAATTATTTATTCTTAGCGAATTGCCCCTTTTATTAATATATCATGGTCTTCTTCATCCTTTATAACAATTTTACATTTAAAATCTATTTTATCTGATCTTTTATTTTATAGATCTTACTTTATAGACCTTTTTGGTTGCTCTTTGCATGGACTATCTCTTTCCAACTTTTCATTTTCAGACTTTTTGCATCCTTATGTCTAAGGTGAGTCTTTTGTAGACAGCATACAGATGGCTCATATTTTTTAATCCATTCTTTAGTCTATGTCTATGTCTTTCTTAGACATTAATGTTCAATGTTATTGCTGTTAAGACATTACTTTCTTCATCCATTTTATCTATTGGCTTCCTGTAGTCTTATCTTACTATTGTCTGTCTTTTTATCCTTTAATTTACTCTTGCTAATAATCTTCATTTCTACATTCTTCTCCAAGTCTCTTGCC
>JAQZBX010079980.1:0-13891 GCA_029593785.1 Cabassous unicinctus
ATTGGGCTTTGTTTGGTTCTCGACCCCACTCTCTCTCCCTGCTCCCTGTTTTCTCTCCAGGAAACTTACACAAGCCAGACCAGTTCCCACCTAAAACCTTAGCAACCACTGTTCCCTCTGCCTGGAATGCCTTTCCTCAAACTCACCATGGCTGGCTCCTTCATGTCATAGAGGATGGTACTTTCACAAAGAGTCCTCCTGACCACCTCCTCTTCTCCCGCCTTCGCCCATTCAGCAGCCTCCTGAGTCTCAGGCACTTCTAGGCCCTGGGGATGGAGAGCCAATCAAGCCAGAAAAAGACATGCTCCCCAAGGAGTTCCCATTCCAGTGGGAAAGGCAGGCAACAAACATACACCAGGGGGTTATCCTAGAGAGACAAGCACTTGCAGAAAAATGAAACTGGGGAAATGGGATGGTGAGCCTGCTAGTTTGGATCAGTGATCAGAAGGCTTTCTGAGGAGGTGATGCTAATGCTGAAATCTTTCAGAAAGAGGGAACAAGTCTTGGTCCCTGGAGGGTTATTGCAGTAGCTCTCAGTCTGTGTGATTTTGTTCCAGAGGGGACATTCGGCACTGCCTGGAGGCATTATTGGTTGTTACAGCAGGGGGTGGGAATGGAAAATAGCAGTAGAGACCCAGGATGCTGCTACACATCCCATAATGCACAGGACAGTCCCCACAACCTCAAGAAGTATCTTGCCCCAAATGTCAGTAGCACTGAGGTTGAGAAATCCTGGGCTACAAGAATAGAGAGCCAGGGATGAGGAACGTACCGGGGAAAATACACTCAATCAATCATTCATGCAACACACATTTTCTGAGCACCTACTATGTGCCACCATTAAGAGATTTTACCAACACACAGAAACTCTTCCTTGTTACTACCTCTCCCCTTTCTCACTACATATAGAAGCAAGAAGCAACCAGAGTGGGGAAAGCCTGGTTTTAGATTCAAAACATTGATTTCAACTCCAAAGAATACACATCAAATTTTGAGTTGAAGTGCTCAACTGGATTCCTATAGAGAAGGAATGGCAAATAAAAACTTCCCTCTTTCAAAAGCACACACAAATAAACATGTACATGCACATATTTTATATTTGTAAGTTTCTAAAACCTGGAGCAATCTTGTAATCAAAATTGACCTTTAATATAGACTTTTCCCTGAAAAGCTCTGATTAATTTGATTGCATATCTCACAAATGACTTTGCCTTAGCTGGGAGGAGGGAATATTATATATGACATATACACCAATATTCCCCTTCCTTTGCCCAAGGCAGACATCACTAATTGATCACAGCACTCTTGAGTCAATTGTCAAAATTCTGGACCCAGGATCAGAGTCCTTCCCAATGCAGAGATCCAGGTATCCTCTGCCAATAGATCTGAGCTGTGATGCAGGATGAAATATATTTGGCTTTTAGGCTGACTCTTTTCCACATTAGGACATTTCTTCTCCATCCTTAGTTTGTGCAGCTGATTTTCTTCGAAACCTCAGCACAGGAATGATAGCAGATGCAGTTAGGCAAGGTTAAGGACTCATTCAGGATTCATAAGTTTTGGTGGTTTGTTTCTTTTCCCCACGGGAGAAAGTGGTGATTAGCCCCAAGCTGGCTGATGAATCCTGGTCCCTCCGTCCTGGAAAGGGAGGTCTGGGGGAGACTGGGCCAGTGAATAGACGACAGAGTCTGTGTTCACAGGGATGCCCTGGTCTCACATCCTCTGGCAGCCCAGGGACCCAAGGACACAGCCAAGAGACTATTATTTAGGTTTCCATATAAAGGTCACGTCAAAGGGCCAGGTGAGGCAGAAACGGGAGCCCTTGAGTGAGGACAGATCAGATGTGGAGACTGAGTTGAGAGCTGAGGCTGGCATGGTGAGTGGTGAGCAAGCCCCATGCCCCTACCCCTGCCCCTGTGCAGGACCAGTTCCTGGTGCAGAGGACCGTTCTGGTGGCTGAAAACACTCTCCCCCAGGCCCCTGCTCTGCCCTCCAGGACTCGTCATCCCCTGCTGAGCGTGAACTCCATCCACATGTTTGTGTTCCATAAAAATTCCTTCCTTTAAAAGGCCTGGAGCTCCAGGTCCACCACCCCTGAACCTCCTCTCCTTCCTTCTGTCTCTTCCTTCATCATTTCCCAGGAACAACACAAAACCAAATAAAACATTTTTTAGAAGTTTATAACTTCCCCCCTCCCCCACACCCGGGCATTCTGCTGGAACTCAGACTTTGAAGACAAAGAAAATGAAGTCAAAGGAACAAGGCTCTGAAATGGGCGATTCTGGACTGGGCCGGGGGTCTGGAGTGAGAGAGGGGTAGCTCCCACCTACCTGGTCCCGTGTACCACACTACCTTCCCCTCATTTTCATTGGTGCCAAACATGCCCTCATTTATATAATAACAACAGAAGTAATTATAATGTTTTGTCATATCTGTGAGGTGCTTTAGGTTTATAAAAGTCTCTCAAGTGCTTTAATCCCTTAACCTTCACAACACCCCCTGACATAGCTATTGACACGATTCCCATTGTACAGATGAGGAAAACTGAGTCTCAGAGAACTGAAGGACTTTGCCCAAGGGAGATCTATGGGTAGATCTTTGGGATCTGAGTCCATCTCTTCTGACTTAAGGCCAGAAATCCTTAGACCAACACAGCTGCAGTGAAGGCACTGTGACGTTTTAGTTGTGCTAGCTATGTTTAGAAAGGTTCCATTATGACAGGAAATGACCCCAGCGGGTGCCAAGGACAGGCACGATTAATTTGAAAATGTCTGTGGCCGCACTGCCTTCTAACCCCGGGCAATCAGGTCATGAAATTCCCCGGCCCACTTCCTTCTGCCAAGACTTCTGTGCAGCTTGATTGACAGGGCCTGCAAGAGGGTAAGGGGCTGCACTGGCCTGCTCCTGGGTGCTCCTGCTCAACGTAGGGCATGTGTGGGCCACACACTCACAGAGCCACCCACCCACCCATTCAAACAAATCTTCATTGAGCCCTTGCTATGTGCCAGGTCCTGCTGTAGATGTGGCAGATACAGCAGTGGACAAAAGAGACAAAAAATCCCTGCCCATGTGCTTACATTTTGGTAGGCATGTGGGTGGGGATGGTGGAGACAGATACGAAACAAAATAAACAAGTGAAATGTAGAGTATGTCAGATGGTGCTAGGTGCTGGGAGGAAAATAAAGCAGGGGGCGATGGGGTGGCAAGTGTGGGGTATATGAAATTGAGAGGCGGAGGGAAATTTAAATAGGGTGATCAGGGAAGTTCTCCCTGAGAAGGTGGCATTGGAGCAGAGACAGGAAGGAGCGAGCTATGTGAATAGATGGGGGAAAAGCATTGCAGGCAGAGGGGATAGCTAGTGCAAGGGCCCTGGGGCGAGGGCCCATAGAGAGAAGCAAGGAACCTGGCTCCAGAACCAGCCTCACCACTCTACATTTGACCCCTAGAGGGAGCTACATTCCAGTTTTCTCTAAACCGGTAAGCATTGCAAAGATCTTCCAGATGTAGGTTTTCTCATACTTGTTTAGTATGAAAACAAGTCCATACTAAACAAACAAAGAAACAAACAGTTTATGGGGCAACTGTCCAGAAATCAAATTGCTGGATGAAAGGGCATGCACATTTTAAATAGAAGGAGTCACTTACTGAAACCCTGTTCTACAATATTTTTCTTCTTTCCTTTTAGCCCCCTGACTGCATTTTGCTTTAGAGTACCAGATTAATCTTCCACAAATTATTTACTTCCTGGTCCTTGAATGTGCAGAGAGCTCGATAGCTGCCTCTTGCCCACATGAAAAGCCTAAGCTTTTGGCCAGGTATCCGGGGCTTCCCAGATCTGCTCCCAACAGACTTCTCCTACCTTTTCTCCTGCTGCTCCCACAGAGCCATCTAACTCTGCTCCTTCTTCAGACATTGCCCGAGGGCCTGATGTGTGTTTCCCTGGCCTGATGTGTGTTTCCCTGGCCCTGGGAAAACTAAAGAGCTAGGAAGGGAAGGAAGCTAATCTGATAGGTGGGGCCACACTTGGATGAAACTGCATCTGGGGGTCTGGTTAGAGCCCCTTCCTCAGTGGCTAGACAGTCCCATAACCACAATCCCCAGCCACTCTTTCCTTGTCAACCATATGCCCTTTATTTCTAGTGAATCCTCCTTTCACTCAGCCAATAAGCACACAGGATCACCTGCTCCAGAGCTAAGCTCTGGGGACCCCAAAATGGGGAAGACTGGGCCCCAGGCCTCAAGATGCCCTCTCTCTGGTACCTTTCTCCTTCTCCCTCTGAACCCCTCCAACCCTGGGGGATTCCACCTACCCCAGGAAGCCTCCTTGACTGTCCCATTCAGTGCTCTCCTCTGACATCCTGTAGTGTGTGATCTCTGCTTGCCATTTGGCACTTGGCATTATTTTATTGACACTGTCACTAATTTTTTTTTTTCAGGAGGTACTTGGATTAAACACGGTACATAGGAAGCAGGTGCTCAATTACTGAGCTACATCTGCTCTCCTTTAATAATTATTTAAGGGATCAGTGCTTTATCTCTCCAATGAGACTGAAGCTAGAAGAGGACAGGAGCTCCATCTTCTTTTAAATCTTTGCAGCCCTTTCTGTGCTTTGTGTATTATCTGGCACATAGTAGTTGCTTATTAAATGTGGGTTTGTTGAGGATATGATCTTGCCTCACCTCTGCTTAAAATAACGTTGGATAACATCTAAATTTCTTAGCCTGATACTCAAGGCCTTTCCTATAGGATGCCACTAGATATCACCTCCACCCAAAAGCCTTCCAGGAATGCAGCCCCTACACACATGCATCTGGAACACAGAACACACAGGTACACACCTTCCTCGCCTTCTTGCCATGCTGGCCTCTATCAGAACAGCTGTTTGCATGGTGGATGAGAAGTTGATCTTCAAAGGCACCTTGGGTTTTAATGCTGTACTGCCATGTGCTAGCTGTGTGATCTCAGGCAGTGTCCTTGTTCTCTTTGAATCTCATCTTTGGGGTGCATCATCACAGTTACCTGGGGTCAAGGAGGGTGCTATGAGAAAAAAGTGAGCAAATGCGGGCAAGAAGCCCTTGCACAGCACCAGGCCCATGGAAAGCCCCAGCAAATTAGCATTCTCACTGGCCAGGCAACGTGTTGGGGGCCCCTGGAGAGCAGTGCAGAGCAGGCTTTATGCCCCCCTGACTCACCAGTGCCTGTCGAGGTCTGAGATAGAGGCCGATGTTTAATAAACTTTCATTTGATGGGTGACCCTCCACATTTGCTTTGAGAGAAAGTCTGACAAATATAATCATCTCCTATGCCAGGAGAATAGCACTAAAAGCTCATTGATGGGGCAATAATTAGCATAACAAAACTTAACTGGGGAGGTGCCTGCCTCTGTCTGTGGCCCTGCTTCCTGACCATCCCAGGCCTCTTTGTGCAGCTGGGCTGAGCATACCTCAATATCCTTCTGACAGATTCACTCAGACTCCTTTAAGTTCCTCCTGGTTATCCTGATCCGGATAATTTTATATTTTCCAATTATAATTTAATTTTCTCCCTTCCTCCCAAACCGGAGCACTCTGCCCACAGAGATGTGGGCCATTGTTTGCATTTATAGCATCCTTATTAAACCCACCCTGACCTCTGGGCTCAGCGCTCAGCCTGGGGAAACAACTCAGTCCCTTTTCTACAGGGCCTATTAAAACGTCTTTATTTTAATTGGTCCAACACAGGAGATGAGTTAAAAAAAAAAAAAGCCGGCTTTCATATTTTATTTCAGGGTGTAGGAAGGACATGCACCTGCACTGTGTCTGCAATCCCCTGGGGGAGAAACTCAGGTGGACACTTCCTGGGCAGATGGAGGTACCCAGGTGAGACTCAGATGGTGGCAGAGGATGTGCAGTCCCCTCCGATGGTTTTGCCTGGGTTCCATTTCTCAGAATTGAGAAATGGAAAGCTGGAAAGCTGTCCTTTAAAGGAAGCTGGTCAAGTTAGAACAGCTCGTCTTTTTTGTTTTTTTTTCAGGAAGCACCGGGAACCGAACCTGGGACCTCCCATGTGGGAGGCGGGCGTTCAACCCCTTGAGCCACATCTGTTCCCAATAGCTTATCTTTTGATACTCACTACATCCTTTGAGCACTTACTGTGCTTCAGATGCTATTCTCAGTGCTTTAGTCCTCACATAAGAAACACATCATTTGTCCCAGTTACAAGGGAAGATATTGAGAGTAAGTAGCTTGTATTAGAGTCCTAGAGCTGATGTAAAAATGTACCACAAACTTGGTGGCTTAAAACAACAGAAACATTTTGCTCACAGTTCTGGAAGCTGGCAGTCTGGAATCAAGGTGTGTGCAGGCTCGGCTCCCTAGGGGAGCTGGAATGGAGAATCCCTTCCACGCCTTTCTCCCAGCTTCTGGTGCTGCCAGCATCCCTTGGTTTGGAGCTGTGTCACTCCAATCTCTTCCTCTGTCTTCACATGGCCTTTTTCTCTCTGTATCTCTGTGTCTTTACCCACTTCTCTTCTCTTTTACGGATTGTCACTGGATTTGGGCCAACCCTAATCCAGGGTGACCTCATCTCGAAATCCTTAGCTTAATTACATCTCAAAGACCCTTATTCCAAATAAAGTTACATTCTGAGGTTCCAGGTGGACATATCTTCTGGGGCCACAATTCAACATGCTACACAACTCAACCAACTAATCCAGCTCGCACGTGGCAGACAGGACCAAGGCTGTCTTTTGTAGAATTGGCACGACAACCTTTACAACCTTTCCTTGGGCTAAATGTCCCTGAGCCCACAATTTAGTAGGAAGGTGTCAGGCTGGAATCCAGCTGTTCTTGCCCTCTTGGACAGGAGCCCCTGAACAGGGGATAACCACTCAAACGCAATGGGGGCCCAGGTGGCAGAGGTGGGATCCGAGCTGAGACTGGTTCTGGAGTCTGTGTGCATCACTGCTGCTTGATCCTGCTGTTCGCTGAGCTTACTCGTGGAAGTCTTTTTTTTGTCCTGGAGTTACTGGAGCTGAGAGCAAAACTGGGGGCTTGAGAACTGATGCCCGCCTTGTTGGTTTGCTGAAAGCAACAGTTCAGATGAATTCATGAACACCAATTTCCACCAAAAATAGTTGTGTGTGCCTGCTATGTATTCCTAGCCCTTGGGGTGATTTTTTGGGGGTCCTAAGACCCTGAAGGCGATTCTCCTTAAGGATTTGTGCAGACTAGGAACCCACTCCAAGCTAAGGAGTGCACTGAATGACTCAGTCTAGTTGGAAATTTCAACCTCAGAATGCATAGCATCTCGGACGTAGGTCAGACCAGTGTTTATGCCCTGGACCACCCGTTGCTGTCTGTGTAACATCAGATACATTATTAATCAGATGAGTCTGAGGACAAATGAAGCATGTGTGATGTGCTTAGAATAGAGGGTGTCTTAGTCGGTCATAGCTGCTATGACAAATATCACACAGCGGGTTGGCTCGAACAACAAGCATCTATTGACTCGTGGTTTGGCGGGCCAGAAGTTGAAACTCAAGATGTCTGCAAGGCCATGCTTTCTTCAGGGACGGGTGGTATTCCGGTGAAGGGGGCAGTCCTCTGTCACATGGCCATCTGTCTCTCCTCCTTGGCTTCTTCTGGCTGATGGTGGCTGAGTTTCTTCTCTTTATATGGCTCCAGCCATACGGATTAAGGCCCACTCTGATTAAATTTGGCCACATCTAAATAGGATCTTCGAAGATCCTATTCACAAATGAGTCCAAACCTGAACTGATAATATCTTTTTTTTTTTAAGTTCAGTTGTTTTTTTCATTTAAAAAAATTTTATTGAACTATATCATTCCTGATGATAACATCTTCAAAGGTCTTATTTACAAGTGGGCTCACACCCACAGGAATGTGGGTTAAGATTAAGAACCCGTGTTTTGTGGGGGACAGGATTCGATCCCTAACAGAGGGGATGCAAGGGAGTCTTACTTGCTGCTCCAGCCTCCCCTCCCATCCCTGCTCTCCCCACCCCCCTTGACCTGCAGCTGATCACCTGCAGAACTGGAAAGGGTTCCCTGAGGAAGACAAGCTGAGCTGCTGTGCTGGGGGAGTGTTTGCTCCTAGTGAATGAAGGTTCAGAGCCCTTCAGAGCTCAGGTGCGCTGGGTGACATGGTTACCCAGCCGCCCCACTTTCCTCTGTCGCGTTCCTTTTTATTTAAAATGCTTACCGAAAAAGCCCCACAGCCTGACTGAGCCTCCATTCTGCTTCTGTTTTTCTGTGCTTTTTTTTTCCTTTTCAACTGAGGTTTTTTGACAGGGGCCTTGGAGATAGCTGAAAAGGTGCTCTCCAAGAAGCCAGGTCCTTTGATGTACAATTTTCCTTTACCCCAGTAAGAATTATGAAAGAGACACAGAGAGTGAGAGAGAGAAAGAGAGAGAGAGAGGGAACAGAAGAAGCCTGGAGGGAGGGAGGAAAGAAGAAAAGCAGGCAGGCAGGCAGGCAGGCAGGCAACAGGCAAGTGAGCTGGCTAATTACTTTCTCTCTGGCCTGAGAAAGGTAGGAATACATTTGGGATTCTGACCACTTCCCTTTTACCTGACACACACTTCAGGGCCCTGGGAATGGCTGGGGCAAATGTGGTTCTGACCAGATGTTTTCTACAACCTCCAGGTTTGGGGTGCAGAATAATTCTACTCACACTCTCGGGAACTGCAGCTGCTTGGCTCCTATTGGGCTTCGTTACAAAGAGCTCATTCAGTCAGCATTTGGCCGGAGCAGATTGCAGACCAGGGTCTGGCTGAGCCCTGGAGATTCCACGATGAGTAATGAGCTCAGAGTCAAGCAATTCATCTCCCTCAACGACCCTGCTCCACCTAATTGAGGCCTCTATGAGCCAATAACTCCTCTATAAAGTTATTCTCTGCCAGCATAATAATTCTAATTTCTTTCCATCATTCAGTAACCATCTTTCATCTCACAATTTCCTCCTCCAATTAATAACCACCCACCATTGACCTAGAGGATTTCAAGATAATCATAATTAACAACAGCTCCAATTAGCAACAGAGTTCCTACCACATACCAGGCTCTGTTTTGATTGCTCTACCCGTATTTTCTCCCTTAATCTTTCCAACTGTCTTAACAGCTAGAAAGTATTATTCTCACATTTTACAGATGGCGAAACTGAGGCTCAGAAAGATTGAACGACTTTCCTTAATTCATCCAGCTGAACAAATTTTGATTTGAACTTAGGTCCTGCTAACTCCAACCCCCCCACACTTTTTCAGACCTACCTCTGTAATGAAGGTGCCAGGGGATGAGGTGGTGTTTTGAGCTACTGTGTAATTTGCACCCTTGAAATCTCTGTGACATGTCAGGAGCCTGAACAGGAAGATGATGCATTTTCAGTGATTACTTGCCCTTTCGGTGTGGGCTCTGCCCTCAGGAGACGTGTGGTCTGGGTGGGAGGGCAAGCTTAATAAATGAGAAATGATGAGAGGAACACTTGTGGATCCTAAATTGCATTCCATGTGGATCCTCATGAAAACCGGAGGTGGATCCTAAATTGTATTGTCTAGATTATAGAGCCTGGAGTGCAATGCTTTCCAAAGTGTGTTTTCTGCAAGTGTAGTTCCCTGGAAAGTTAATATGTTTAAAAAAAAATAACCAGTGGTCATGTTCATTTGTGAAGCATTGGGCTAAGCAATGTCAATTTTGTGTTTTCACTGCAGGACTTCTCAGGACTTTTCCTCTCTTCATCTGCATGAGGGCTCTCCATACTGCATTTACATGATGCCATGTAATTGGACCGCCTTGCTGGGGATTGGTCAGAGAAGGCTGCCTGGAGGAAGTGGTTTTAAACTGAGGCCCGAAAGATAAGGAGGAGGGTATCAATATCTGCAAAAACCTAGACATTGGAATAGAGAATGGGGCACTGGAGGAACTGTAAGATGTCCAGTCTACTGAGAATAGAGGGGCCCAGTGGGAAAAGAGGAGCAATGTGGGGAAAGACGGGTGAGGACCAGGTCACGCAGGGCCTTGCAGGCCATGGAAAGTTATGTGGATCTCATCTTGCAGGTTTAAGAGCATGGGTTCTGGAGACAAGCTGAGTCCAAACCCCTGCTACACCCTTCCTAGCTGTGTGACCTGGGGCAAGTTAGTTCCCAGAGCAGAACCTCAGTTTCTTCATCTGTCAAATGGGAATAACGAGAGTACCGATGGCAGAGTTGTTGTGAAGATTATATAGGATGGTGTTTGGAAACTGACTGGCGCCTAGCAAACTGTCATATCAATGGGTTTTGGGCACTGGCCCTAGAGTGGGACAGCGTGGCTTTGAGTCTGGCTCTATCGTTTATCACCTGGCTGGGCCTCCGTTTTCCACTTGTTTAAAGGAGAAGACGATACTACTTCTCTCACTGGGTCAGGAAAACTATAGTGTGGGAAAGAGCTTTGCAAAAGATAAAGCGCAGGAGGAAAAAAAGGGGTGGAGAGGCAAAAACCTGGAAGAGAAAGCACAACTGTAGATGAAAGCTGTGCTCAAGGAAAGGGATGTGGGTAAGTTTTAAGTTTCCTGTCTTTCCATAGTATTTTTTTTTTAATAATCATCTTTTGACTACACCCACTGATTGAAGAAAATTAATAAAAGTATCAACCAGTGCAGTTCTTATCCCTACTCTTTCTTTCTAAATTCCCACCTTTTCTTAGAGCTATAAACATGCCTCCCATTTCTATCAATCACACCCACTGCAGTTGTGGAGAAGCACCTACAAACCCCGTCTCTCTCATCACACAACAGGAAGGGGAGATTGACTCAGCCCTGGATCTTTAGCCACAGTGCTTGCTGCTTCCCCCATTAGCAACCCAGCTTCCTGTCTCTTCTCCACCGTTAGCTGGTCTACGGTGCAGATCAACAGAAGGCTGCCTGCCACCACACAGACCCCAGGCTGCTTGCCAGCTTCAGCCCCCGAAATTCATCTCCAGGAACCATGATCATTTCACAGACTGAGCATCTTATGAGCAAGGAGAAGAACTATAGGTTCTGTTTTGTCTTGAAAAACTGATGAATTATTTAAAATAGTGGTGGGCACGTGGTAAGTAAGATGATGTCCCTGCATCTCTTGGGGTTTTCATTGGGGATCTCCAGCCCTGGGACCCTCTGGTGTCAGTCCCTACAGAGAATCCAGACTTGGGCACCAGGAGTGTCCCTCCTCTCTGCCTTTGACCCATGCATGCAGGCTGCCTAGGCAGGAGGCAGCTGTCCTCTCTGCATGTCCAGATGCTGAAGGCCACAGTGGAGGAGCTGTGAAGCAGAGAGTGGATGAACACTGTGTGTTCTCTAAGCTGGGGCTGAACAGGAAGAAAAGAGAGATGATGTGGGAGGAGGGAGAAGTGGCTTCTTTGGCTATGAGGAGCAGCTTGCTGCTTCTGGTCCCCATGGACCAACTTCCAAGCCGTGGTATCTTGGGCAAGCTGCTTCCTTCTTTGCATCAAGTCACTTTCTTGTTTCACTAGGTGCAATGATCACTACCTGCCATTTATTGCCAAAATTTCTCGTTATAACCCTTTAAGGTTTGTGATGTCTATTGTAGAGGTGGGAATACTGAGGCACAGAGAGGTGAGTTAACTTGGCCATATTTACAGGACAAATAATGGATGGAGTGGAGATTTGACCCTGGGTGTGTCAAACTCCAGAGCTTATGCTCTCAGCACTCTGCACACACACACCCTCTCAAACTTACTTATCCCTTATACGCCAGACCCTTTGAGCTCAAGAGAGCCCTTTCTTATTCTAGGCCTATGCATCTGTCATTTCCTGGGAAAATTCTGACCCTTACCCCAAACCTCTCTTCTACTCATTCACTGATCATGACACCCACAACCCCTCCTTCGTACAGCCAAATCCTTTAGAGGTCTCCGACAAAGCCGTAAGTTTGTTATCAAGAGGAAAACATAAAAACCACGGACACAATCATTCCTCTAATCAGTTAGCTGGCATTGTAAAAGCACAGGGATGTGAGGATGGAAAAGAGGAGATGGCTAGGTTTTGAGGAGGTGGAGGAGGTTCAGCCCCGGTGAAAGGGGGAGGCGAGGGGCATCAGAGCCTAGCATTTCCATCGGGACATGGGACCAAGCTGGGTGCTGACAGTCACCTGGGGCCTCAGTGGGGATCACTCGGAACTGTGACAGAGCAGGGCCTTCATAAGCCTCTGCGGGCAAGGGGTGGCCAGAGCCAGCCTGGGATGGAACCGTCTGCCATGCCACCTTCTTCACAGCTACAGCTTCTGGTCTGGGGACACACTATCCAGTTCCCAAAAAATGAGAGGTTGGAGAACTCAGCTTGGATGAACTGTATGATTCATTAATATGTATCAATAAAATTGATTTGTTTAAAAAAAAAAAAAGAGAGAGAGTGACCTCAGGGCCTCAGTCGACTCATCCACCGCAAGATTGCTACTCGGAGAACACGGACGGCAGATGCTAACGTTTTTGCCCAAGTTAGGGCCTGCCTGGCCTGTGCTTCATTCCAGCTCCCTGGCCCGAGACACCAGGACAGCAAGATGGAAGCCAGGAGGGCCTTCGGGGTCTCTTGTATCCAGCTGTTTTTGAAAATCTCTCTTCTCTCTGTGGTTGGAGGTAAACTGACCCAACTCCTTTGCAGTGCATTTTGGTGATATGTACCAAGAGTATTAAAAGTCATCAATACTTTTTTTTGCTCCACTTCTGGGAATCCATTCCAAAGAAACAATCAAAATTACAGAAATAACTATCCACATAAATATGTTCTGTGCAGCCTTATTTATAATTGGAAGAACTGGAAGTTATCCTTATGTCCAACAATTGAGAAATGGCTCAGTAAATTAGAATCTCTCTTCTAACCACTCTGAAGAAAGTAAAAATGCTGTCAGAAAGACTTTATGTTAATAAGGGACAATGCTCATAATATGGTAATAGATTTAAAAATAGTAGAGTACAAAACTATGCAATTGTGGTAGATGGTAAAAATGGCCACAATACTTTGTAGATCCTCCATTGAGAGGTAATCTTATTTTGCCTCCTTGAGTCTGGGCTGGACTTGTGATCTGCTTTGACCAATAGAATACAGTGCAAGAGACATAGTGAAAATTCCAAGCCTGGGCCTGTCTTGCAGCCTCCGTTCTCTTACTGTTCTTGGAACATGGCATCATGTGAACAGCCTTGTCTAGACTGCTGAGAAACGCATGGTCCAGCCACTCCCCTGTCACCCCAGCTGACAGCCAGCTGAGCACCAGACATGAGTGAGGCCATCCAGGGCCAACTGCAGATCCACGCATGAGCCAGCTAAGGTCAGCTGAGCACAGCCTGTCCCAGAAGAAGCATCCAGCAGAATCATGATCCACTGTCCCTACTAAGTTTTGGGGTGGTTTGTTACACAGCAATGGATAACTGATACACCAGTCTCTGATTTTAATGATGTACAGAGAAACCATTTACAAAGGAAAAAGGAAAATACTAGAAGTAAAGATTCCAAAATGTAAATGGTAGATTAAGTAAATGCAGGATTATAGATGATTTTTAAAATTATTGTTTCAAAATTTTAAGACTATGTTTAAAGTATTTTATGATGTAAAATAAATGCACATTACAAAGAGTAAAAATGGAAGCTTAGTTTTCCTTTCTGGAAAGTTCTAACGGAATTCTTTCTGTATCTTTGTGTTAGGTCTCCATCATCAATCCCCAACCTACAAAAGAGGAGAATTGGGCTTTGCCTTTCAGTGTAGGACTGGGACGGTGGGCTCTGGGGGACTGTCCCCATACTCACTCAATTGCTCCCACACAGGCTCTGGAAAGGGAAGCTTGGAAACTGTTCTCTGATGTTCTCAACAGCAGTGCACATCTCGCTTTTCTGAATCCCTGGGGCCCTTCCCATCCACCCAGTG
>JAQZBX010079981.1:0-13891 GCA_029593785.1 Cabassous unicinctus
AAAATCTCCATGCTGCAAGGTTTCTCTTGTTAAAATGAAGGCATTGATTGGAAAGGAGTGGAACTCAGAGGATTGGGATGGGGACATATGGGGTGATGATAATATTGGTAGGGACATTGGAACCCTAAATTCTGCTGCAACATTAGCAGACAAACCTGTTATGGTCTGCCCTATGGAGACCACACCTTGTCAACCTTGTAGCACCCAGCCTCCAGTCTGCCCCAGTGAGTCCAGACCTGCTTCCAGCCCTGAGGTGGGTACCAGCCAAACTGAAGCTTTCCCTGCCCAGCCTCCACCCTGCCCTAAAGAATTTGCCTTCTGAACCCTGTCTGAAGAGATTAATCCTGTCTCACCAGTAGAAAATGCAAAAGAATGCCCTGAGTCCAGTAGCTTGCAAGACATTTCTAATCCTTCTCCTTACCCATCCCCACCACCTTCTTCTCTTCTCTTTGAGACCTATTACTAGACTAAAATCACAAGCCCCCAAGTGTGACATACAAAGGGTGACACATGAAGAAGTACACTATATTCTGAAAGAACTTCATGAGTTTTCCAACTTATATAGACACATATTAGGGGAATATGTGTGGGAATGGATACTAAGGGTATGGGATAATGGTGGAAGAAATATAAAGATGGATCATGCTGAATTTATTGATCTGGGCCTACTAAGCAGAAAGTCTGGACTCAATGTGGTAGCTCGAGGGGTTAGAAAAGGCTCTAACAGTTTGTTTGGGTGGCTGACTGAAACATGGGCCAAAAGATGGCCTAGCGTGTCTGAGGCTGAGATGCCCAATTTGCCCTAGTAAACAGTAGAAGAAGGAATTCAAAGGCTAAGAGATATTGGAATGCTAGAATGGATTTAACATTTAAGACCTGCCCACCCACCCCAGGAATGTCCAGAGGACACACCTTTAACCAGGACTGTGAGGAATAAGTTTGTAAGACTAACTCCATCTTCCCTGAAAAGAGCCGTGATTGTTCTTCTCTGTAGTTCAGATATTACGGTAGGGAGGGCTGTAATGTTATTAGAATCCTTGAACATTATGGAGATGATCGGATCTGGGGCTGGTAAAGGTCAAGTATCAGCAGTTAATCACCAAAGATAAAGTGGGTGTGGCTACTCCAATGAAAGGCAGATTCAAAGCTGCACTCAAAATAGTCTGAGACACATAGAGTTATGGCACTGGCTAATAGATCATGGGTTACCTAGAAGTGAAATAGATGGGCAGTCTACTAAAATTCTTCTGGATCCGTATAAGAAGAGTTCAAGGACAAGTGGACAAAACCATAACTCAAATTACAGACTCCAAGAATCATGGCCCCTTAATCAATTCTCAGATTTGAGACAGTTTACAGACCCAGAACCCCTGAATGAAGAGAAGGCCAGGTCCCTTTGGGGAAGGATCCAGTTAAACTGTCAAAAATTTATACTGTTATATTCCTCCCACTTTTCCCCAAGGAGACCTATGGCCTTTTACCAGAGTAACTGTGCATTGGGGAAAAGGAAATGATCAGACATTTCAGGGATTATTAGACACTGGCTCAGAAGTGACATTAATTCCAGGAGACCCAAAACGTCACTGTGGTCCACCAGTTAGAGTAGGGGCTTATGGAGGTCAGGTGATTGATGGAGTTTTAGCTCAGGTCCATCACACTGGGTCCAGTTGGTCCCCAGACCCATTATGTGGTTATTTTCCTAGCTCCAGAATGCATAATTGGAATAGATATACTCAGTGATTAGCAGAATCCCTACATTGTATCCCTGACTTGTGGAGTGAAGCTATTATGGTAGGAAAGGCCAAGTGGAAGCCACTAGAACAGCCTCTGCCTAGCAAAATAGTAAATCAAGAGCAATACCAGATTCCTCGAGGGATTGCAGAGATTAGTACCGTCATCCAGGATTTGAAGAATGCACAGGTGGTGATTCCCAACACATACCCATTCCACTCTCCTATGTGGCCTTTGCAGAAAACAGATGGATCTTGGAGGATGACAGTAGATTATTATAAATTTAACCAGGTGGTGACTCCAATTATAGCTGCTGTCCCAGATGTGGTATCATTGCTTGAGCGAATCAACACATCCCCTGGTACCTGGTATGCAGCTGTTGATCTGGCAAATGCTTTTTTCTCAATTGTCATTAGTAAGGACCACTAGAAACAGTTTGCTTTCAGCTGGCAAGGCCAGCAATATGCCTTCACTGTCCTGCCTCAGGGGTATATCAACTCTCCAGCCTTATGTCACAATATTGTCCACAGGCACCTTGATCATCTCTCCCTCCCATAAGACATCACACTGGTACATTATATCGATGATATAATGTTGGTAGGACCTAGTGAGCAAAAAGTGGCAAAGACTCTAGACTTATTGGTAAGGCATTTGCATGAGAGAGGATGGGAGATAAATTCAACAAAAATACAGGGGTCTTCCACCTCAGTGAAATTTCTAGGTGTCCAGTGGTATGGGACATGTTGAGATATCCCTTCTAAAGTGAAGGTTAAGCTGTTGCATCTGGCCGCTCCTACAACCAAAAAAGAGGCACAATGCTTAGTTGGTCTCTTTGAATTTTGGAGAATTCAAATTTTGGATGTGCTACTTTAGCCTATTTACTGAGTGACCAAAAAAACTGCTAGTTTTGTTTGGGGACCAGAAAAAGAGGAGGCTCTGCGACAGGTCCAGGACACTGTGCAAGCTGCACTACCACTTGGGCCATATGATCTAGCCGATCCAATGGTGCTGGAAGTTTCAGTGGCAAATAGAGATGCTGTCTGCTGTCTTTGGCAGGCACCTATAGGAGAATCACAATACAGATCCTTAGGATTTTGGAGCAAAGCCCTGCTTTCCACTGCATATAACTACTCTTCTTTTGAGAAACAGCTTTTGGCCTACTACTGGGCCTTAGTTGAGACTGAATGCTTAACCATGGGCCATGAAGTTAACATGAGACCTGAGTTGCCTATCATGAGCTGGGTATTGTCTGACCCACCAAACCATAAAGTTGGGTGTGCATAGCAGCACTCCATAACAAAATGGAAGTGGTATATATGAGATAGGACTCAAGCTGGCCCTGAAGGCACATGAGGAAGTAGCCCAAATGCCCATGGTCACCAACCCTGCCATGTTACCTTCTCTTTCCCAGCCACGGCTTTGGCCTCTTGTAGAGTCCCTTATAATCAGTTAACTGAGGAAGAGAAAACTTGGGCCTGTTTTACAGATGGTTCTGCATGTTATGCAGGTACCACCTGAAAGTGAACAGCTGAAACTCTGCAGCCATTTTCTGGGACATCCCTGAAGGATAGTGGTGAGGGCAAATCTTCCCAGTGGGCAGAACTTCCAACAGTGCACCTGGTTGTTCATTTTACTTGGAAGAAGAAATGGCCAGAGGTGTGTTTATACACTGATTCATGGGCGGTTGCCAATAGTTTGGCTAGATGGTCAGGGACTTGGAAGGAACATGATTGGAAAATTGGTGACAAAGAGGTCTGGGGAAGAGGTATATTGATAGACCTTTCTGAGTGGGCAAAAAACATGAAAATATTTGTGTCCCATGTTTATGATCACTAGAGGGTGACTTCAGCAGAGGAAGATTTTAATAATCAGGTGGATAAGATGACCCGCTCTGTGGCTAACTCTCAGCCTCTTTCCTCAACCACTCCTGTCATTGCTCAATGGGCTCAAGAACAAAGTGGCCACAGAGGTAGGGATGGAGATTATGCATAGGCTCAGCAACATGGACTTCCCCCTCACCAAGGCTGACTTGGCTACAGTCACTGCTGAGTGCCCAATCTGCCAGCAGCAGAGACCCACACTCAGCCTCCGATATGGCACCATTCCTCAAGGAGACCAGACTGCTACCTGGTGGCAGATTGACTACATTGGGCCACTTCCACAATGGCAGGGGCAGCAATTTGTTTTAACTGGAATAGACACATGCTCCAAATATGGATTTGCATTTCTTGCACATAATCCTTTTTCTAAAACTACCATCCGTGGACTTACCGAATGTCTTATCAACCACCATGACATTCCACACAGAATTGCTTCTGCTCAAGGAACCAATTTCACAGCAAATGATGTGTGGGAATGGGCACATGCCCATGGAATTCACTGGTCTTACCATGTTCCCCATCACCCTGAAGAAGCTGGATTGATAGAACAGTGGAATGGCCTTTTGAAGACTCAATTATGGCACCAACTAGGTGGCAATACCTTGCAGGGCTGGGACAATGTTCTCTAGGAGCCTGTGTATGCTCTAAATCAGCGTCCACTCTATGGTGCTGTTTCTCCCATAACCAGGATTCATAGATCCAGGAATCAAGGGGTGGAAATGGGAGTGGCACCACTTACTATTACCTGTAGTGACACACTAGGAAAATGTTTGCTTCCTGTCCCTGCAACCCTAAGCTCTTCTGGTCTATAGGTCTTAGTCCCAAAAGGAGGAGTGCTGCCAGAAGGAAACACAACGATTCCATTGAACTGGAAGTTAAGACTGTCACCTGGCCACTTTGGGCTCCTCTTATCTCTGAATCAACAAGCAAAGAAGGGAATTACTGGACTGGCTGGAATGATTGATCTTGACTATCAAGGGGAAATAGGAATGCATCTACATAATGAGCATAAAAAAGAGTTTGCCTGGAATATAGGATATCCTCCAGGGCGTCTCCTAGTGCTGCCATGCCCTGTGATTAAAGTCAATGGAAAATTCAAACAACCCAACCCAAACAGGAGTAACAATGGCCCAGAATCTTCAGGAATGAAAGTTTGGCTCACTTCATCAGGCAAAGAACCACAGCCAGCTGAAGTGCTTGCTGAGGGTAACGGGAACATTGAATGGGTAGTGGAAGAAGGTAGTGATAAATATGAACTTTGTCCATGTGACCAGTTACAGAAATGAGGATTGTAATAGTCATGAATCTTTCTTCCTTGTTTCATTATGAGTATGATTGTATATGTACACAAAACAAATTTCTTTGTTTTCTTCCCCAACTTTTTCCCTTATCATATGACAAGTTGTATTAGTTTCATGTCATAATAGTTAAGGATGTCAATTTAAGAGTAAATATTACCCAAGGACTTACACCCTTTTCTGTAGGGAATTAATGCATTTCCAGTTGTACGCAGGAGTGTTGAACATTATTAGGTGGAAATACATATTTGTTTTTGTGGAAATTGTATTTGTGGAAATATGTATTTCCATCTAACAATGTTCAACAACATACTTGTTATTGCATAACAACAACAGCATGCCTGTTATTGTTTTTGCTTAGAGACTAAGCATGGTTTAAGGTAATGTGTATGTTGCCTAGTTGACAAGGGGTGGACTGTGATGATTAGGCTAATGTGTTAACTTGGCCAGGTAATTGTGCCCTGTTGTTTGGTCAAGCAAGCACTGGACTAATTGTAATACAAGGACATTGATGGGCTTTAGTCATTGGTGAGTTTACTGCATAGACAGTTGATTCCATCTGCATCAACCAGAAAGATTGTGGTCAGCAATGAGTGACACTTTATCTAATCAGTTGAATGCCTTAAAAGGGGAAGTGATTTCAGCATTCAGAGGGAATTTCCCAGCTCATCTTTGGGCAGCCAATGTCTCCCAGAAACTCATCAAGGACCTTCATTGGACTTTCATCAGAGCCCCGGCTTGCAGCCTGTCTGAGGAACCTGGACTTGTACACCCCCATCGTCACGTGAGAGACTCTTATAAAATCTCATACTATTTACAGATATCTCTTGTTGATTCTGTTTCCCTAGAGAACCCTGACTAATACACTCCACAAAATACCTTTTGATTAGATTCAAATCTTATTTTTTTATTTAAAAATTTCTACTAGCTTCTAGGAGTAGAGTGCAATTTCTTTTGATTGATAAATATTATATAAAAGTATATAGCAAATGTTATTTTTTTCATTTCAACCATTTTTTTAACTTAGAGAAGTTGTATGCTTACAGAAATACATGTATAATGTGCAGTGTTACCATATAGGCCCCTCATACATGCAGTTTTTCCTATTTTTAACACTTTGCATTAGTATGGTATTTTTTTTTTACAGTTGGTGGAACAATATTATTTATAATTGTACCATTAATTGTAGTCCATAATTTGCATTAGAGTTTACTGTTTTGTTGTACAATTCCATGGTTTTAAAAAACTTTTATTCTGGTAACATATATACAATCTAAAATTTCTCATTTTAACCACATTCAAATATATAAATTAATTGATGTTAATTAGATTCACAATATTGTGCTGCCACCATCACCATTATCAAAATTTACTATCACTTCAAATATACTCTCTGTACCAATTAAGCATTAACTCCCATTCTCTACGTCTATACAGACCCTGGTAACCAGTGTTCCAATTTCTGACTCTATGAATTTGCATATTCTAATTATGCCATAAAAATTAGATCAAACAGTATTTTTCTTTTTGTTTCTCGTTTATTTTACTCACAAAGGTAATTCTTAATGAATAAAGTTTAAATGCATTGCATTTAATTTGGGAAAAGAACACAGATACTGACGACACTGTCAAGGTTTAACATTGTAATGGGGGAAGCGGGTGTGGCTCAATGGATAGAGCTCCCGTTTACCATATGGGAGGCCCTGGGTTCGCTTCCCGGGGCCTCCTTGTGAGAGCAGGCCGGCCCGCGCAGCGCGGTGGGTTGATGCAGCAGGACCTCACAGCAAGGGGGAGATAAGCAGACACAGAAGAAACACACAGCGAATGGACACAGTAAAACACAAGCAGCAAGGGGGGGATAAATAAATAAAAAAATTAAAAATAAATCCTTTATTTAAAAAAAACAAACATAGTAATGGATGCTTGCACAAAGCTATAGGTAGTGGAAAATAAAAAATAAATAAATAAAATGTGTAAATACTGGAAAGGAATGAGAAAACTTGCTATTTGCAGATAATTCAATTATCTACATGTAAGAATATACAGAATCAATAAAATTATTAAAATGGATAAAATACATAGTAAAAAGCGTTAGCATTTCTTCACACCAATACTTTACAACTAGAAAAGAAATTTTAAAAATTCATTATCAAAAGCAATAAGAACTATAAACTACCTAACAATTAATCTAACCTAGTATGCACATACCTCCATGGAGAAAAATTTAAAACAGTAAAAATACTACTCTGACTATACTGGGAACATAGTTGATGGGCTAGGCAGATAGGGCACAGCTCTCTCTAAAACAATGAAGAGGGAGCCGGAGGCTGCCTTGGGGACCTGCTTTGGGGTACAGCATACTGGGGCACTACTTCACAGCTCCCAGGAGAGTGAGGTAAGGGGAGACAAAGAAGCTGAAACAATGGTCTGGGAGTTATTGGACCTCCTGGCCACTGGGAAGGGCTCCCATCCCCCACCCCTAAGATATTAAGCAAAGATAAAACTCCTGGTGAATTCTATCTAACTGAAAGGAAAGTGGGCATCTTCCTCCCTGCCTGTTCCTTTGGATATATATTGAATGGAAAGGTGCTCTGAGTCATCTAGGAGAGTATTGGACAGAGAGAGAAGTGAGGGGAAAATTGTGGATCATGTGCCCCTGTGGCTGGAAGTGGCACATATACCCTGCCCTCAGTGCGGATAGCCTAGGTGAAGCCACTGCTCCCTTCTCTGAATGGAGTGTGACGGCGGATTCCCTGGGAGGAAGAGGGGTCTGGGACAGAGGAGGGTGGTTTCTTTGTGGTGAGTTTATCCAGCTGGGCTCCACTTGAATATCAGAAGGGACCCCGACTTGACAGGGAGAGGGGAGGGAGCTCTCCTCAGGCAGGCTGTCACACCCAACTGCCTAGGTAAAGAGAGGATTACATCAGAGAGGAGGCAGAGACCAGGGACTGATCAGCAAGACTCTGGAAGACTGCAGGGAATCTAACATGCTCGAGGGAAAAGGAGCTGATCGACTTCTGAAAGGCAAATTAACCTAAGGAGTCAGATTAGCTCCTTAGAGAAGAATTCCTACCTAGCACATAGGAGGCCCCCTTTTAAATTCCTGCCTCTTCTTAGAAAAGTGATCCCCAGGGTTATCAGGTATCCAGCTGAAACTTTATGACAGGGAACATAGAGACATTCTCTTTATATTAGCTTTTCTTGGATATCCTATTTTAAAAAACAAAAAGGTTCCTTTTTTATTTTCCTTACTTTACTCACTAAAACCTGGTTCAAAACCTGCAGGGTGATTGATTGATGAACACCAGCAGCTTGAGGGGTCTAAGAGAGAAGGCTGTTTTTCCATGCTTATTTTTGGTTTTCGATCATTTTTTTTTCTTTCCTCTTTCTCTCTTTAAATGAGTAACTGCTGTCTTGTTTCTAGTTTGTTGTGTTTCCCTTTCCTTTGTTTCTGTTTTTTTTTTGTTTGTTTGTTTTTTTATCTTTGGTTACAATTTTCTCTTCCAATGCTGTTTCTCTGTTTTCCTTCATCTTTATATCTTCTGTTTTCTGTTGTTGTTCTCTCATTCCACCTATTTTTGTTTGGTCTTCAATTTTTCTTGTTTTTATTTCTCTCTCTCTTTTTTCTTTCTTTTCTTACTTCTTTTTCTTTCTCTTTTTTCCTTTTTCTTTTCTGCTCTTCTCATCATTCCAGCCATGTAATTCATTCTTTCTATATTTTTTCTATTTGCTTTCTTGTTTCATTTTTTCTAATCCAATTTTCTATTCTTATTCCTCTGAGTTTCTTACTCATGTTAATTATTCACTTTCCTAGGTCTTGTATGGTTCCTCTCCTATCTTTGACTACTATTATTACCATTACCCTTTTTCTCTTCCTATCTCTTTCCTTTTCTCTGGTCCTAATTTTTTTCAAAGGAACATAGACAACAACAAGGAAATAGAATAAGAGGAATAAAGTGTCAATTGAAACCTTACCACATGCACAAAAACAGCAAAAAAAATAAAATCACAGAATAGAGAGAGAAGCTAATCAACTGAATAAACATATCAAGATAAACATGAACAAAAAATTACAAGCCATACTAAGAAACAGGAAGACATGGCCCAGACCAAAAAACAAACTAAAAACAAGGAGGAGTTGCAGAACATGGAACAATGAATCAGAGGTGTCTAAACAAATAACATGAATCAACTTAATGAAGTGAAGGAAGACATTAAGGATATTAAGAAGACACTAGGAGAACATACTGAAGAAAGAAATTGTAAACATACATAAAAAGATAATAGATATGATGATGATGAATGGCAAAATCCAAGAAATCAAAAAATACACTGGAAACACATAATTGCAGATTTGTACAGGCAGAGGAAAGAGTCAGCAATGTGGAAGACAATACATTTGAAATCAAACAGATAGTAGAACAGATAGATAAAAAGGTAGAAAAAATCCAGCATGGACTTAGGGATTTGAATGACAACATGAAATGCACAAACATATGCATTATAGGCATCCCAAGGGGAGAAGAGAAAGCAAAGGAGACAGAAGGAATGTTGGAAGAAATAATGGCTGAAAACTTCCCAACCCTACTGAGGGAGATGGATGTACATGTCCAGGAAGTGCAGTGCACTCCAAACAGTATAAATCCTAACAGGTCTACTCCAAGATATATACTAGTCAAATTGTCCAGTGCTCAAGACAAAGAGAGAATACTGAAAGCAGCAAGAGCAAAGAGAACCATCACATACAAGGGAACTCAATAAGATTAAGTGCAGATTTCTCATCTGAAACCATGGCAGCAAGAAGGCAGTGGTATGACATAGTTAAGGTGATAAAAGGAAAAAATCTTCCAGCCAAGATTTCTCTATTCAGCAAAGATGGCATTTAAAAATGAGGGAGAGTTCAAAATATTCACAGATAAACAGAAATTAAGAGAGTATGTCAATAAGAAACCTGCCCTTGAAGAAATACTAAAGGAGGTCAAAAGGAAAAAACAGGAGAGAGAGAGTTGCAGGAGAGTGTAAGAACACTAAAAAGATAAAAAGAGAAATAAAAACAATATATGGCATACATAAACCTAAAGAAAATATTGCTAATGTAAGTACTTCCTTGACAATAATAACATTGAGTGTTAAGGGATTAAAGTCAGCATTCAAGAGACACAGAGTGGCAGAATTAATGAGGAAATATGACCCATCTGTATGCTGTCTTCAAGAATCCCACCTTAGACCCAGGGATACAAGAAGGTTGAAAGTGAATGGTTGGAAAACAATTTCACAAGCAAACAATAACAAAAAAAGGCAGGAATAGCTATATTAATATTGGACAAAATAAACTTTAAATGCAAAACTGTTTTAAGAAACAAAGAAGGACACTATATATTAATAAAAGGGGTAATTTATCAAGAAGAAAGAACAATCATAAACATTTATGCACCCAACCAGGGCTCCTCAAAATACATGAGGCAAACACTGGAAAAATGAAGTGGAGAAATAGATGCCTCTACAATTATACTGGGGCAGTTTAACACACCATTATCACCATTAGACAGAACATCTCAACAGAGAATCAATAAAGAAACAAAGATGTTGATTAATACATTAGAGGATCTGGATCTAAAAGACATATACAGAACATTACACCTAAATACAGCAGGATATACATTCTTCTCAAGTGCACATGGATCATTTTCCAAGATAGATCATATGCTAGGCCACAGAACAACTCTCAATGAATTCAGAAAGACTGAAATTACACAAAGTAATTTCTCTGGCCACAGTGAGATGAAGCTGGAAATCAGTAAGGGCCAGAGAACAACACTAGGCACAAAGATATGGAAGTTAAACAACACATTCTTAGACAAACAGTGGGTCAAGGAGGAAATCTCAAAAGAAATCAGTAACTACCTTGAAACAAATGAAAATGACAACAAATATATCAAAACCTATGGGATGCAGCAAAAGGTGTACTGAGAGGGAAACTCATAGCCATAAATGCCTATATTAAAAAAGAAGAAAGAGCTAATATCAAAGATCTAATTGCATACCTGGAGGAATTAGAAAAAGAACAACAAACTAACTCCAAGACAGTTGAAGAAAAGAAATGACAAAGATTAGAGCAGAACCAAATGAAATAGAAAATAAGAAAGCACTAGAAAAAATAAGCAAAACCGAAAGCTGTTTCTTCGAGAAGATTAATAAAATTGACAAAAACTTAGCTCAACTAACAAAGAAAAAAAGAGAGAAGATGCAAATACATAAAATAAGAAACAAGGAAGGGGATATCCCCACTGACCCCACAGAAATAAAGAGTATCATAAGAGGATACTTTGAAAAATTATATGCCAACAAGAATGATAACTTAGAGGAAATGGACAAGTTTCTAGAAATACACAAGCAGCCTATATTGTCAAAAGAAAAAATTGTTGAAATCAACAGTCCAATCACAAGTAAAGAGGTAGAATTAATCATCAAAAACCTCCCAACTAAGAAGAGCCCAGGACCTGATGGCTTCACAGGGGATTTCTACCAAACATTCCTGAAAGAACTTACACCAATCCTGCTTAAACTCTTCCAAAAAATAGAAGTGGAGGGAATATTGCCTATCTCATTCTATGATGCCAACATTACCCTAATACCAAAGCCAAACAAAAATGCCACAAGAAAGGAAAACCATAGACCAATCTCTCTAATGAACCTAGATGCTAAAATCCTCAACAAAATACTTGCTAATCGCATTCAACAACACATAAAATGAATTATACACCATGATCAAGTGGGTTTCATCCCCGGTGTGCAAAGATGACTCAACATAAGAAAAATCAATCCATGTAATTCAACACTTAAACAGATCGAAAGAAAAAAACCACATGATAATCTCTATAGATGCAGAAAAAGCATTCGACGAAATACAGCACCCTTACCTGGTAAAAACACTACAAAAGATTAGAAGGAAAGTTCTTCATCATGATAAAGGGTATATTAAAAAACCCACAGTTAACAGCATATCCAATGGTGAAATTCTAAAAGCTTTCCCTCTAAGATTGGGAACAAGACAAGGATGCTTACTTTCACTGCTTCTATTTAATATTGTGTTAGAAGTACTTGCTTGAGTACTTAGACAAGGAAAAGATATAAAAGGCATCCAAATTGGAAAGGAAGAAGTAAAAATTTCACTATTTGCAGATGACATGATCCTATACATAGAAAGCACTGAGAAATCTACAGCAAAGATTCTAGAGCTTATAAATGAGTACAGAAAAGTTGCAGTTTATAAGATCAATGTGGAAAAATCAGTAGCATCTCTGTACACCAATAATGAGCAATCTCAGGAGGAAATCAAGAAAAAAATCTCATTTATATTAGCAACTAAAGGAATCAAACACCTGATTATATTGGAGATATTCTGTACTATTTGATGGAGTGAATTAATATTTTAAAGATGTAAATTTTCTCCCAAATAAGTATTTAATTAATATTCAAATTTTAAATCCACTCTTGATTTGAGGAACTTGATTGAAATTCTCTAAAATTAAGTTGTAAGCTAAAGATCCAGGAGTACTATTCAATTTTGGCCAAGGTAAAGAGGTCTTCAATGAAGAATGAATGCTTCATATGAAAACCGTTACAAAAGTTGGACAACATATATATATTCACTCAACGTGAGCTCCACATTCATCTACACTTTAATCTTAGGGACGCTGTCCAAATCATAGTTGGGGGAATGGAGCACAAGGAGAGAGCAACAATCTTATAGGACTAAAAAGAAATTGTTGTCACCCTGGGTAGCCAAAGAGGCTGGACCTTGAGTGGCAAATTCCAAGAAATGAGAGAATTGCCCCCAAAATTACTTTCAAGACATGACTCTACACTTAAACTAGACTGCTAGACTTCTAGTACAATCTATCACAATAATATGTCTGAATATTTTTAATGTCATTCTCTCTAATCCTATTGTATACTCCATAAAGGTGCAGATTCTATGTGATTATAGATCTCTATACCAATGGCCAGCAGTACAGCCCTATTATATGTGTTCAAAATGCTGATTAAATAAATAAAGTGATTCTTTCAATTCTTGGTATTTACCCTACATGATTCTTGCAGTCCTGGCTAATCCTTAAGACCTTGTCCTTTGTCCACCTGACCTGAGAGCCTTTCTTGTCTGGCTAAGTAAAGAATGCTGGTCCTAACTTTAAAGCTCAGGGCTTTGCTGTCTACTGCTTTGACTGACATATCTCTTGACAAAGTCAGAATAAATCAATGTTTCCTAGATTATAGTAGTACAATCCTAGCAGTTATAACAAAATATTACTCTTACCACTAAGTTAAATTAGTTAATATATGTAGGAGCTTAGAATGGTGACTGGCACATGGTAATCACTTCATTTAAATTTAAACTACCCAGAATAACAGCAGATATTTCCAACTTGAAAGTTGACATTTCTTACTGACAATGACTAATATTTTTAACCAAATGAACTACAATAAAAGTAAACACAATGTTTAACAACTTGAAAACTACAGCAGTGGGCTAGAGGCAAGATGGCATCGGTTTAGGAGGGCACTCGGTGACTCACTCTCTGAGGATGGCTGATTAGGGACAGAGTCCTGCCCGGGGGTCTGTGCTGTGGGCGCATGGAGCAAGAACCTTGGGAACATCTATCTGGAGGGAGCTCGACGGCGTGGATTGCTCGGGAGAGATTTGTGAGTTTTAACCTTTCCTGTGGTGAGGCTGAGCCCCACCCTCAGGGAAAAAGACTGGTTTGAACCCCGACTTCCACCAGCAACCTGGTGAGAGGGAGTGTTCTCCAAGAGAGGGAGGGTTCTGGCGAAGGGTTGAGATGGGTTTCCTTTCTGTGGATTTGGCTGCCTGGAACCCCTTGCAGCTTTGGGGAACAAAATAGCTGGCTTGAATCAGCACAGGCAGAGAGGATTGCCAAATCTGCTGAGGAAGTTGATTTACCTAGCTGCCCAGGGATATGC